>JAOEHY010017773.1:0-15000 GCA_025447955.1 Psilopsiagon aurifrons | reverse complement strand
TGTTCATTAAATATAGTACAGTGACATCGGTATCTCAAACAATAAATCAACATCTTGTATGTCTACAAACACATTTCTAACATGTAAGGGTAAAAATATAGTGGATTAAAAATCAGTGTCAAAACCTGGAACAATTTTGTAGCAGATTTTTGTTATCTTCTCTCAGGACCAATGCATGAGAAATTTATTTCTACAGGATTTCAAGAATTCCTGTCATTCTTCTTTGACTTCATAGGATTTTCTGTAGATACTGATAAAGAACATAATTTTTTTCATCATGCACTCAGTATTTCTTTAGAAAAGGCATTTCTGAAGCACTTTGGCTTTTATTTTTTTTTTTTCAAAGATGAGGAAAGACGTTTTCATTTCAAATGAATCAAGCATCTACATTTTAAAGTGGTACCTGTATAATTTTTTTTAGCTTTAGCTTTTCTTTAAAGCTTTCAGGAATAAACCTGATATATCAGATGTTTGCTGTGATGTGTACAGCTTACTGCATTCACAATTAGCACGTCAGCTTTTCCCCATGATGGTTTACAGGGGAAAACGGGGAAATATGTCACCTGTTAACCACTTCAGACAGTAAGGTGGTGTTGCTGTGGCTAGTATTTTCCAGTAGTAAGATCAATCATTGACTAAAATGTTATGTGGGCAGTATCTCATCCTAAGGAACTTGAACAATTGCCCCAGTACTGCACCCAACCATCTCCCACTGGCAAAAATCTAAATAAAAAAAATCAGTGAGCCTTATAATATGACCTGAAAGTGAAAAACCTGGTGCTGGTGAGATCAGCAGGGGAGTGAATTATGGGTTCAATAAACCATTGCTAAGAACACATTGCTTCTTATTCCCCATAGTTTGAAACCAGAAGCTGGTAACAGAAAGTGCCCCAGCAGAATCAGTAGCTACTCATCCCTAAATGGTTCTCTAGCGCCCTGTGAAATGTACAAATATGCTTGACTGTGCTGCAGGTCTGGAGAAGGAACAAAAAACTTAGTAGAGTTCTGATCAACTTCTGAGGCAGAAATGTGTGTGCCATCTGCCCAAGCAGCTTGTTTTCTCATTTTAGCTGAAGTTTGCATTCTCTGCCATGTCACTTCAGACACTGGGGTCTGAAGATATGCAAATGTTGTGGACAAGCAAACATGGTGCCAAAGATGTGTTCATAGCAAATCAAGCTACAGAACACCAGTTACACCATGACAGATTCTCTAGAAAGATAAGTGGACTAAAATACTAAAGGCATGCCTCTCCAAAATATTTTACACGCCGTTTGCCAATCTGTTAAAAGAGAGCAGCCTCAGAGGCAAAACTACTCTTGTCTAAAAACTCTGCAGCTGAGTCAGCCAGGCACTCTGTGCAAGCTAACATGGCCCTGCTGGGGGGTGTTGCTTGGGACCACCTCCATATGCTGGAAGACAGGGCATGTTACATCAAATACAGCAAAGAGCAAACCCAGCTATATGGCTGCCAACCTGGAGCTGGCTCCCATCCAGACAGCTTGGAGCATGGGAACTGACACTCGGGTCTGTACGCATCCATCTGTACACATTTCTCTAAATCTTCATTTGCAACTCAGGAGTAAGAGCCTGCTGTGTTTTGAAATTCTACTCATTTTTCCAAATGGTCTCAAATACTGCCATTGGTCAGCCATGACAGAGAGAAAACACAATTTCTCCTGCTTTCCTCTGACATTTTGTATTTTACCCTTGAATAGTAATGACAATAATGGATATAATTTTAGTTTTGCTGGGGAACTACAACAATTACAGTTTATTTAGGGAAAAAAAAAAAGGATCAGATGGAATATAATAAAACATTACTGAGTTTCTCAAATTAAAAAGGAAGTCTACACAGAGAGAACTGCCACTGTTAAAAAAGAAAACATTATGTAAAGTACTCATACAAAAATGTAGACCAGAATCTGCACACCTTTTCCAACATTCAGTTTTGAAAATTAAAAATTTTCCTCCGAAATCTTCTGGGGAAATAGCTAATTTCCTCCTTCAGGCTATGTTTGTACACTTTCACCCATTATGCTGCTTACAATGGGTCTTTCTAATCCTTCCAGAACCAAAATTGGTTGTTGGAAGTGCCCGCAGCAGAGTCGTCTCAGAGGGCAGTTCCCAGCAAAACTTTTCTTCTGCTCAAGAGAATGGGCCTCTGTGTGAAGGACATTCCCCAGATCCTGAAATGCGTCCCTGTTACATTGGTGAGCTGAGCTATTCCTGTTAGCAGGCCAGCAAGCACTTTCTTTCTGCAAAAAGATAAATCAGGGTGTAGGGTTTCTTATACTTGTTTTCATTTTTTGCACTTTACAGTAACAAGTGCTTGGAGTGGGATTAGGTTTTGCTTTGCTTATGTTGCTTTAAAACTTCAAAGTGTGAACCACCATTCTGCTTATCTATTTTCTGTTAGTATAGTTCTATGGTATGGTCATGAGAAAAACAAAGAGCTTAAGTTTTAAATTCTGACCTACTATTGCTGGTTGCTGGAAATGACAAGCATTTAAAATAGAACGAGTTTTCTGGAGCTCCATCAATCTAATTCTTGCAAAGTCATTTAAAAAAGCAAAAATATTTGATCATAGTGAATTCATTTCTGAACTTCACCAGACTAAAAACAGATGGCTTCAAGTCCAATGATGCTACTTTGGTCTAGTCTGGTTTGCCTACAGTACATTTCAAATTGTTGTTAAGGCCAGATTCATACAGTTTTTGGTGTGGCAGAGAGGGGCACTCTGAAATGTGCTTTCTGCTTTGCTGGAGCATGCTTGGTGTCTCAATAGCAAAGAAAGTGGCAGCCAGCAGGATGGCTGCAAATCAACCATGTAGGCAAAAAGTGAGAAGGCTGCGCCACTCCTGTGTCTGTCTTTCAACTGCTTAAGACACATCACCTCTAAGAAAAAAATCGTGGTCAAGCCTCTACATGGTATGTGCATGTGCCCTTTTATTTCTCAGACATTGCCCCAATATTTCCTTATAGCTGAAGACTGACAAGTTACTCCTTGTTAGATAAAATGCTATGGGAAGAATGGGATAGATCAGAGTGTTCTGATGAAACCAATGGGACTGCAGCAGAGGAGGAATTCATGCAGGCCATTGCAGAATCAAGAAGAAAAGATCAAGCGGAATTCTTACTCTGCTAGCATCAAGTGCAGTTTAGCCATTGATTTCAATGAGCTCTGAATTTTACCCCTCAGCACTTAACATACTTATTGGTGTAAATACGTACAGCTTTCAATGAAACCAGTTAGATGCTTGTTTATCAGGATCCAGACTTCTTCTTTAAAAAGCAGTTATGGTTGAAACAAGCATTTCCCTTTCTCCAATGCATTCATTCTTGAGGACAGAAAAATGTTTTACAGGGTTGTCTTCAAACAATACATTTACTGTATCCACTTCCTCCCCCTTTAAAGAAGAATTCTTTTTCTAAAAGGGTGTCTCAGGCCTCTACTGTGGAGTTTCTAGGAGAAAACATTTTGACTTGGTATCACAAGAATTGGCAAAAGTATCATAACATCTCCAAAATAAGTAACTCTTTTATTCATAGAGAAACAACATTTCATACAAGTAGGAAATAAAAATATGCAATTTCTGCAAAAATAATTTTGTTAGTAATGTAAATAGCTAACATTTCACACTGAACCAATAGTATTAGTTAAAATTTTTATATAGTCTTCTTACATTCAATGTGCACTCTACTCTCTTTCACAGACACCGCTTGTCGTGAGGAAAGAGCTTGCATGCCCTTGTGAGGTTGAGAGCTATGCTGCCAGTGGTGTATGCCTCTGCTAGGGTCTCCCAAGCCAGACAGGTCTCAACTGAAGGGTCAGACAAAGTGTGTCCATGGGCAGGATGGGCTAGCTAGCCTTCAGGCAACCATCCTAGGAGAAGGACAACACTAATTTCAAACCTGGGCAGGTGGAGCTCATTTAGCCCTGTAAGGCCATTCATCTACAAGAAGAATACGGTAACCAAACCTAAGAGCTGAGGACTTTGCTGTGACCGTCCTAGCTCACTAGGCCCTGGCAGATAAACCTTAGGTGAAAAGGGTGGGATCAGTTCCGTGCACGCTGCTCCTCACCTAAAAAATCCACTGTGCAGGCCCAAAGGGTTTATTCACATTTGCAAAACTGTGTAGTGACAGGCGAGGGATGAAACGGCAGGTGAAAAGGTGCACTGGAAGCCACAGATCCAACCCTGCATGCAGGTGGTTCAGAACATTGGTCACTTGAGATTGACCCAGGAGATGACAGTCTTGTTTGGTAACATCCTGAATGACCAAGCAGCATTTTTTTGTATTTTCTACCGATTTTAGCCCATTTTGCTGTCCTCTGCAGTTATTTGGTGTCTGATTATTGTACAACTGCTTCCAACATGCATCTTCAACATACACCTTCAACTCCTTTTAGTAGTTGGTATCTTCCTCTCATACAGACGCTTCTTTTGTGCTCATGTTGTTCCAGACTTCCCTCTTAGCCTTGAGGTCAACTTGGACAGTCAGAAAAGACAAGGTAAGCTACTTTTTGCTTAGCTGATTCATTGCACATCATTATCAGATAGGAAAGTCCAACTCAATCTGATATCCCTCCAGAAAAAAAAAAAAAAACAAAAACCCAAGATAAAATCCTAGATGTGAATTGTCAAATTCACTCTGTCTGGATGGATATCTGAGTTATAATAAGAAGTCAAAAATGCATAGTCAGAACAATGAAGAAAACCACATTAGTCAAAAAACGAATGAGTTGCCAAGGGTCTTACATGAGGGCAAATCATAACCAGTGCTCAAAGTGCAATGGATGAGGATATTGAATAATAGGAAGATAAGGATCTAAATTCAGATATTTAAGCTCTGAAGGCCTTCAAGGAGCTTGTTCTATAGAAGCTAGATTATAGCTATATAAAGCTAAGACATAAATGAACTCTGGCACTGTCAGAGGGGGTTTTCTTTTTCTCCTTTTTTTTTTTTTTTTTTTTTTAAGGTTAAGTCATTTTTATGAACACCAGTAAAAAATGAAGTCAATGTGGCAGTAAGATGAACAGAAGGGAATGGAATGAACGAAATGGCCATCTTCCCAAGAAGTCCACTAAAAAAAAAATAATAAGAAGGCAAAAGTAAATAGCAGTATTGAGGTTAATTTCTTAACAACAGAAAAACAGAGGTTATAGTCTTGAAGTGAGTAATTCCAAGCACCTTTATAAAAGTTCTTGCTCTCCCAGAGTAGTGAGATTTAACAAACATCCCTGATGTTAAGCTAGTGGTTTAGTACAGAAATTTTTCTCCACATGGTTAATTAGCCATTGTTATCACAGAACCATTTAGTGGTTCATTGACTATCACATGGTGGGAACAGTGGACTTGTCAATAGATTTGCACATTCCTGCATCCAGACCACCCTGTGGCACAAACTGTGCCAGTGTAGGTACATGACCCATGACCTTTCTGCTGGTCTTCTGCAGATGGGATGATTCTCTGAAGATGTGATCAAACTGCAGAGGCACTAAAAATGCACCAACAGATGCAGAAAACAACCTCATGGCAGAACATAAGAGTTATAAACATAAAAAAAGTCTTGAAAGGTTTTAAAAAAGGTAAAAAGTAGGCTTTCTGTAAAAAATATTCTAATACCTATTGTTATTACTGAACATGGATATAAATTTGGGTTTTTAATTCACAAGCTTGCTTGCTTGCTTTCTTGCTTAAAGGCAACCTCTCTGTGACAGAATTCCAGTGTCAGTAGAAGTAAAGAGCATGGGAATAATTTTCTTTATGGATAGTGGGGTTGCAAATGAAGTGATTCCCTATCATTTTGCCTTCTGAATTCCCTCGTGCTTGGAGAGATTCTCCTGCTTTCCGTTAATTTATGCAAAATGCCGTTAAACAAATCAGGACTTATGAAGATAAGATAGTGTAATGCACCAATATATTTTTGTTGTGATTCTGAGAATTACAGAAAGTAATGGTATAGCTAATCTGTTATAATTTTTAATTAAATATAATTTGTAATTATAAACTGATATTCCCAATCCAATCTGTCTCATGCTGATATTCCCCTGTGTTTGCTAACAAAAAGCTACACAGAATAATCTCCATGGCACTACCCATATTCTATCCGTTGTGAGTTACGTAATATTTTGATGGTGACTAGCATGAATTTTGGGGAACATGTAACGAAATGTAAATATAAGGCATTAAAAATCAGCAGCTAAAACTAGCAAGTCAAAAAATATAAAGCAAAAGCTTTGTGCCATAAACCTCTTAAAGATCAACATCGAAAAATGTTGAGGCTTTTGTTTTTTAAAAGACAGAATTTAAAATATGTAAGCAGGATTCCAAATCTAACTCCCATTCCATTCCTCAGAGCACAGCAGAGTCGCTGGTGGATAAAGATGGTCTAGCTCTCAGACCTACAAAGATTTAATCGTTGTTGCACTTATGCTGTCCAGCCTTTCTGCTTTTCTGGTTTGGGATGGCTTAAGCAGAAGCTTAATTTTAGCAAATATGAATCTGTGAGATGCGTGAGTTCTCTTGGACATCCAGCTGGGGTTTTGTGCAGCAAATATGTTGTCTTCTCCTTTTCCTATTTAATAATATATTGACTCCATCTGATATTGTAATGTCTTTCCTTCTCAGTGAATATCTTGGTGGCACATGTATGCTTACGCCTTGGAGGCAGCAAAAGGAATGTGTTTTTCCTGGGATAGAGAAGAAATTATACAATTCCTTTCCACTTTGCCATCACCATTACATCCACACCCTGAAACAGGATACCATGGGTAAGGAGCAAAAATACTTAAAATTATTTATTTTCATACTCCTCATTTTGCAGATCTGAATTTTCATAAGTTCTCTTGTTCTATTTTTTGTCCAATTAAAACACAGTGTGTGAAATTAAAATATCTTGGGTATTTTTATTGGGCCTGTCTTAAGGAAAACATGATCAATTTCCACCTCAAAACTCAGTTTGTAATCCTCTCACAGGAGAAATGTAAAGGCTATAAAAATGGTCTTTGTAGTAGAAATAATCCTTTACTCCCTAGGACAGTGGAACTGTAATGTTCATGGATTTATTTTTCCATGTGCTTTGAATTCTTAAATATAGGACTTACAAAAATACATGCAACATACAATATTTCAGATATCAAAAGACATTGCTCAATTTTTAGCAGACATTTTTCACCTTCTAATCTGTTTGTATTGGTACTCGAATCCCAGTTTTGGAGTTTTATGTCAAAACCTTTTGCAACAAGCAGTTTACTAGTTTTGATCTCAGCATCACAATTATCTATGGAGACCCTGAACTGGTAAAATACTTTATACATACTTCGAATGTGTCACCTTGTGGGACACAAATACAATTACAAAAAACTGCCATTTGAAGAGATTGGGGTTTTTTCACTTTTAACTCATTTTAAGAAGTCATATGTATAAGTGTGATTTAGTAATAGCTTGGTGACTTGGCAGCTGCCTCAGTGAGCAGGTGTAATGTTTGTAATGTAAGCATGGAAGATCAGAAGGTGTTTTGCTGGTGAGCCTTTAAGGAAAGTGGTTTAGGTTTGTGGGACATTTTTTCCCAGCTGGATGTAAACACTGGCCTTCACATGTCTCCGATTTAAACCAAATTACTATACTTGAAAAAAGAAAGGCTTTTAAATAGGGGAAATAGTGTGAGCTAATTTGTGTAGTGTTGATTAGCCAAAAAAAGAGGTAGAAGCAAACAATACGTTGGAAAAGTATAGATATGATTATTCAATAGAAATTTGAGGAAATTATCCTAGCACAATCCAAGAGACTAATGAGTCCATATTAAGAAAAAGGCACAGTGCAGGTCACCTTATTATAAAACAGGATATTACAGAAATGGAGAAGGTGCAGCTGAGGGCAAGCAGAGTGCCACAGCAATACAATGATCTTAGTTATTCAGAAAGGTTAGAGAAACAAGATCCATAGGCTAGGGAAAAGAATTAAGATTGAGATAGAGCCTCAGAGAAGTCTGCCAGAGTGTTTTCATACAATAGGTATAAGAGCATTGAAGACAATACCTACAAGAGGAAATTTGAACTTTCATTAGTAAAAGTGTAGTGTACAAACCTGAATAAGGGCACAGTCATTTAGATTGATTTGCTCAATATGTAGTAAATAATACGTAGTAGAAGTTATGATAAAATGGGTTTATGTGGTTTAAAATATAGAACCAATTAAATGGATATGAGTTTTCCCACTTCTGAAAGAACGCCTGAACATTTTTATAGCATCCCTTACAAGTGTTTTGTGAAGCCTATATGGTCTTATATCTAGCCAAATTCACATTTAGATTTGGCTTTTGGATAGACCAAAAAATGAAATATCAAATGTTACAAAAACACAGAGAAAAGTCAAGCAGGAAGGCTTCATGATGGTGCCTGTGTAATTCAACTCCTTCCAAAATAATATTCTGATCTATTCTTTTTTTTTCTTTAATTATGTAGCAGACAATGGGGTACTGCATAAACATTGCATATGAATATAGATTTGCTTGTAAACATCCTGTAGTATTGAGTGAACAATCAAAACCTAAGGCATTGCTCCATTGTCAGTCAAGAAAGGCTATTTTAGTCAGTAAATGTACTGCTGGTTTCATACATTACAACAACTGGGACTTTTATAAATATAAAAACCTTCATATGAATATTGATTGGTCTGGATTATTTTCAACACCATTTAGAACTGCAATTGGTACTCAGGCTTTTAGACTGTTTTAAACACATTTATACTTTGGAGCAATGGCAGTCTCTGCTCAATGGAGAATATCCATCAAGGGTGTAGATATGTAATCCTAGAACTAAAGCATCAGTCCTAACGATAAGGAGTATTCAGTAGATTGCTTCAGCATTCCCGTTTCACCAAGCAAGCTACATTCTCTGTCCTTGCTGGATCCCTGATAATTAGTCTCATCTATCTGTAATGTGCTAAAACTACAGGGACTAAGTATGAATTCTGGTATGGAGAGAATATATTTAATTTGTCTTTAAATTTGTAAAATTTTCCTAGTATCATTAAATACAAAAAACTTGTTCTATAAAATAAGTTTTAAATGGGTAAATGAAATAGTGTTGCATTTAGAGAAAAACATTAGTTAGACTAGCTCATATATTTAGATATTTTGCAATTACTGACAGGGAAAAAAGCAGATTAAAAGAAATTTGTGTTTCATTGTGTGCTTGGAAATTAGGTACCAGAAAGGTGTGGAAGTAGGTCTGAATAAGAGTGAACTCATATGTTTAGGGAGAAAAAGTGATCACTTAAGAGTCCATGGTGTGCATCTGAAAATCCTATTAGAGGCTGTCAAGCTGCATTGGTCAGACAAAAAGAATATGAAATGGGACCAATTAATACCGATACTGTTGAGTGCATGGCAATAGCTTCTACTTCCTGATTTACAAAGAAGAATACAACTGAGTGCAAATGATTCTGATACATTTGCATTTGTGGCTATAAGTCATATTGTGTATAAAGAGATCTAACAACTACAGTGTAGTGATATTAGACCTTGATTCCCAGTCTAGTGTCTTGGACGATACTGCTGCTTCTGCCACTTATCTTTCCGATGACCTTGACCAGATCACTTCTCTTTGTAAATGCTTCATGCACTGGGCTTTGTTATATCCTTCTATATCAACACATCTATATATGTTGTCTATAAGCCTCTACAGTCTTCTGGAGAAACGTTTTTTCATAGTGCTTGTACAGTCTGCAGTAGAATGAGCCTATGATCTTCTCTAGGGAGACTTTAAATTCCATAAAATCATGCAAGCAGCAGAAGGACCATGGCACAGAAAGGGAACAAATCAATGGCATCTGGGGGATCAGGGAATTTTACAGTTTCAAATATACAGTTTCCTTGCACTGAAATAGCTCCTAAGCTGATTTAAAATTTGATCTATTTGCTCAGCATGTTTCCATGTCCTTGAAACAATTTGTTTGTGATACTTACTCATTTTTACAGATTAGGAGCAGAGAGTTTTGACATATTTTTTTCCAAACATTGAATAGTAGGGTCCCTAGTACTACTAAAACCTGACATTCTTGATTCTTAATTAAGGAGTAAATAGTACTCTACTTACATAGAAGTCTGATCTTCAGAGCTGTGAAATCTTCTGCCAGAAAAATAGTTTAGAGGACTCTATCCTCGGACGCTAGTAAAAATAAAGGATGAGTCAGTCCTCTTCCAGGCTGACTGGAACCTTCTCCACCTCCTTTGTTTTCTCCATCTTCTTTATTCTCCAAGGTGTCCACCATGGTAGGTGGTTGAAATTGCCACTCTGAAGGTCTCAAGGTGCCATTCAGCCAAAGATTATGGAGCCACAGTCTTCATATGTACACTGTGTCCAATGTACAGCAATTTCTGTTGTTGTGCTAAAGATTAGGGATGCCTTAGCTAAATAGCAATCTTGTGACAGAAACATGTCCAAAGCAAACTAATGGCTGTTATATTTAAAATGTTCTTCAGCTGCTTTTTAGCCAGCAAGTTCTCCCAGGCAGCTGTCCCACTGTAGTTACAAGGTTGCCTGTCTCTCGGGCAGAAGCCCTGGACACTGCCCTGCAAAATTCCTATGGGATGGCACCCCAGCCTGGCAGAGCTTTAGGCTGTCACACAGATGTCTTGGTAACTGAGATTAAACCAAAGCTCTTCTGGGGGGTGTAATTTTAATAACAGACAAGGAGTCTTTCACTGAGGCAACATATCCCGTTTCCTTTTTTTTTATCCTCTGCTTTTGGAGGGCTACTTCTTTAGGAGGAGAATTGCCTAGACTTTCAGTTATCAGCCAGTGTTTTCCTACACAGTCTCAATCATAAGTATTCAGAGAAAGCAAGCCAAATGGAATGAAAACCAGAGTACAAGCAGGGTTATCCCAACAGGTTTTTCCCAATATTTATAGCTTCTTCTGTTGACTCATCACTACAATAAGACAAAAGATCATTTTGTTCTTGTTAATAGAAAAGGGGATTTATGTGCTATCTGGTTAAAATATGCTCTAGTATTTATCAGCCACCAGCAATTTTTAAATACTCTACTGAGAAATAGTAGACTGAATTTATCTCTGTTACTCAACACTAGAAGTAGCTTAGGAGAGCCTAGAAGCAGTAGAATATGTGAAAGACTAATTTTTGCATTAGCTGGTCTCAGGTGATGATCAGACAGATAGTCTACAAGCACTTTGGTAAAGAAAAATGAAACTGATGACTATATGATCAGACATCATGCTCTTTCTGCTTGACTAGCTAACATTCTATTTTCAGTGCATAAATTCTACATGGTACCCTTTAAAATGCACTCAGAAGCATGTAGCCTTCATTCTTCCCTTTTCCTTCCATGTTTATGGACCGTCTTGATGATTCTAAACAGAGTTTCTTCCAGCTGAAGTGAAACAAGTTCAGTTTAGAAGAGTTTCACAATGTAGCTCCAGTGTTTCATCAGATAAGTGTCTTATAGCTCACTAGTGAGCATAGTTGTGTATTCCATTTTCTGTCATCAGCATGAACCCATGTTTCACGCATGCATGTTATAGCCACAAGTTCTGATGCTCAGAATCTGCTCCAACTTATAGCTTTGGCATTTCATTAAGCTTCTCGCATACACATGAGAGCCCATTTACACTTCCAACAGGTGGTCCTTGTTTCTCTGAACAGGTAACTCAGGTGAACAACAGTGATTAAAAGCCACATAAACCCATAGCCTAACCCCAAAACAGATAAACAGGTTTTTTTCCACATGTAATGCTCTCATCTGATAAATGAGGTTGTTTGTCTTGCATATCAAAGAAAACAGCAGCACGACTATGAGCACAAGTTCCCAATCCATGGGGTGGACCTGCCTGTGTTGGCATGAATGCTAATTTTCAGCCTTACTGGGCAGTTAATTGGGTTCAGACTAAAAAATTACTGTCTCTAAGGTGCCATTCTCCATTTCTTGCCCATTCAATGCAGAAGCAGTGTTAATCGCTTTCCAAACTTAAATTAGATATTAGGAAGAAATTCTTTACTCTGAGGGTGGTAAGGCACTGGAACAGGCTGCCCAGAGAAGCTGTGGCTGCCCCATCCCTGTCAGTGTTCAAGGCCAGGTTGGACGGGGCTTTGAGAAGCCTGGTCTAGTGACAGGTATCCTGCCCATGGCAGGGGGTTGGAACCAGGTGAGCTTTAAGATCCCTTTCAACCCAAACCATTTATGATTCTAATCTTTCTATGGTCTTCCTTATGATTTTTAAATTTCATTTCTAAGAAAAGTTTAATGGAAGAAATTAATGTTGAGCAACTGAAAAGTTAAAAATGTGACAATCATGAGGTAGTTATGAATACACAGTTAAAAAGTGAATCCTCAATACAATAAATAATACAATAAATAAAACAAAGCTGTGTAATCCAAAGAAAACCAACCACAGCTAATAAAACCCCCCTTCACCAGTTCCAGTGTAGATTTCTCATACGTTTGTGAATGTCTTCAATGTCTGCATTTACACAACACTGATTCACTACAACTTGAGGATCTAGATCATGCTCTTCCTAATGCTCTAATCACTAGTTTTTAACTCTATAGGAAGATACTGTCCCTGTTACGTTGGATGTAAAGACTGGAAAAGTTAGAAGGAAAAATGACATGCAGCCTTTGCCCACTCAATTCACTGTGCTTAATGTTTTCTTGCCATTCTGCACCTACTTTGCTTTCACTTGGTCTGATTAACTGAATATCACTGGATCAAGAAAAAATCCTTCTGATTTTTTCCTTGCATTTTTCAAGCAGAAAATATATTAGCGATAGAATTTCTGTTTGCATGAAAGAGAAAAGAGCTGTTATGATCTCGCTGCACAGTTATATATAGAATGTGCATGCTAATGACGTGGAGGTGTTAATTAACATCATACTTTTATTTCACACGAAGATGTGTGAACCTTTCATAACAAAACTTGTAAGAAAGCAGAATTTACGTCATGTGTGCGTTTGTTTATTAAAGTGAGTCAGCAGCTCGCCTAAGTCAAACTAACTTTCAGCACATCTCAAAGCCTTGCTGGGCAGGAATTACATTCTTCTTGTCTTCCCCTCACCCCAGCCCCTGCCCCCAGCCTGCCCAGTCAAGATTACAGTTTGTATTTTACCTGCTATTAAAATAAGCACCTTTAGAATAAGCAGTTTGAGTGTTGCTCAGGACTCCATCAGCCCCACATACAGGTTAATGAGTAGGCAAATGCCTCTTCTCAGCAGTCAGCAGAAGGCTGCACTGATCAGTAGCCCTGGAAGAGCCAGGGCAGAAAAGCATCAAAATAACTGAAGGAAATAAACCAGTGGGTTGCTGACTCAAATTCAGAGAGTATTTGACAAAGGTGGGCTTTAGAAATAGTTTTTGGTGAGGTTTGTTGCATAAGAAATAAAATTGCCATCTCATCTTTACTTTGTTCTCACTTCTTGACTGCTCAAGCTGACTTTGTTTCTGTAATGGCCAGGAAGGGGTTTTCAGAGGCAGATCTGAGAGTCAGCTGGACTGGCTGAGGAAAGAAATTCTTCTCCTTGTGCTTAAGTGTGCATCTGTGTTGGCAATGGGTCTTTTAGATGAAATGTGTGGTTCTGCATGCTTGTTTATGCTGTGCTGACGATCCTGTTATTGCTTTTGTTGGTGGATGATTTCACTTGACAAAGTGCTGTAGATTCATCTTTATGTATGAATTTATGAGTACAGAGTGGGAAGCATAGAAACATAATACAGAACCGAACATGCAGAGTCACAGCACACAGATTACAACATTCAGCAGTTCAAAAATGCCAAGATAGATAATTTTTTCATAGTACCCTTGTGCTTGTAAAGCTTTAGCTTTTGTACATGATGATAAACATCAGGTAACCAAACTCACCGAAGAACAGATTAAACAGTTTCAAAACTTGGTTGCATGAGAAAAGACAGTATACTGCTCACATTTAGCCAGTACTCCTGCAAATGTGTGATGTGTTGTCAACATCTGAATTTCCTATTCTGACTTATGCTGTGGGGCTAAGGAGTAAAATTAAGTTTTTCTCTATGGCCCATCTATGCATGGGCTAAGACAGTGTTGATACAACCGGTCGTGGAGCAGGGTGAAACGCTGTCACCTCCCAAATCCTTGATAATACCCAACCAGTTTCAAGAGATAGTTTGGTTTTATAAGTCACTTTATGCTCTCTCTAGGTTTTGGAACACACTGTAATTCTCAGTAACTTACCTAACATCTAAAGAAAAAATTATGAAAATATAAGCTTTTTTTATTTGGGGATTCTAGCATTTCTTTCCTGAAACATTTTCATGAATATGGTAATACAATGTAAAGAAAGAGAAAAGCAAAAGCTGACAATGTGATTAGATAATGTTTTCTTTTCTTTGTAGGCTCTCAAATAAATATTTCTTCTGGTTGTCTTAATTAATTGGTCCTACTGACTTTACTCATCTTCGAATGCCGCTTCTGATTTTTCCATGCTATGGTGGTCTCAGAGATCTGTCTTTCCTTCTCCACTGGACTTTATAGCTTCCTTCTACTATTTGAAATTATTCAATCTGCTGTCTCTTCCCATCTGATTAATTGAACAAGTATCCCACCTCCTGAAAGGGGGAGGAGAGATATGCTAGCTCATATCCATTCTGAATTAATGCTGCAACTGGGCATGCTGTTTTATAATTACTAGAAATCAGCACATTAGAATGTCTGTGTTACACATCAATGAGATAATGTTATTAAAGTATTTCTTACCTTAAAGAACATAAAAGTTGAATTAAACTCTAAAAGGATTACTACTGATTTTGAGTAACTTGTATCCACTTCTCAACAATAAAATTGCATTAATTGGCCTGTCAAGCATAAAAATTACCTCACAGTGGAACTTGGAGTGGCTTCTTAAATAACACATACACAGGAAAAAAAGAAAAAGCCTTGAGATAAGAACCTTACCAGATTTCAGTTGCTTTACACTTCATAAAGAATACTTCACATAGGTTCCT
>JAOEHY010017772.1:0-17930 GCA_025447955.1 Psilopsiagon aurifrons | reverse complement strand
CCAGGAGCAGAGGGAAGAAAAAGGGGGAAGTGAGTGAACAAACTGCGTGGCTGATTTATGGCTTAAACCATGACAAGTGCCCATGAGGTGCAACTATGTGGACACAGATTAATATTGTCCTAAAATCTGAAATAACTTGACTTTCAGTTGACATAATGCTTGCATGAATTGTTGATGAGAAAAGATTTTTGTATGCTGTTTTCCCCATCAATGAATGGTTGCCTCTAGCTGTAAGCTAAACATTTAATGAAATACATCTAAAACAAATCTACGCAATTTTGAAATCAATACACCAGCTGTCTTATGCATGCATAATGTCTCCCAGTGAGTCTAAAAAAAGCAAATAGTTTGCAATTTTTATGTTCTTTTCCCCACTAATAAACTAATATTAAATAGGGCTGACTAAACTTAGAGCTGGATTAGCATTTCTTCACTTTCATTTCAAGGGCTTCATCAGTTCATAACTCAGCTGCAATCTTTTTTGACTTATAAAATTTTAGTCTAGCCATCATTTTTTTAAGAGAATAAGAGACAGCTCTATTTTAGAGTACTGTACATCCAATTTTAATAGAATATACATAAAGAATTAAAGATGAAGTGGAGAATTATTTTGTGAGCTACCATAAGTAAAATCCAAGACTGTATCTTAATGCATTCACAGCAATGATCCATCCTGATATGGACTACACATGGTCTGGGAGGTGGAAGGGTCTGTTCTGTGTGGAGGCATAAGTCTTATTTCCTGCCTGATTCAGACCTCAGTTATACAGGCAGCACTTAGTTCTGTGTCAACTAATACACTTCTCAGAAACAGTGGATCAATTTCTAATGGCTTCTTCTACCAACAGCTCACTTATGACTCCTCTTCTTTCCTGGGACATGGATGAGATCTTTTGGACCTCCTTCACACCACGTATTAGCTGTCTTCTGCATACTCTGTGTCAGCAGATTTCTTCATCCTGAGGTTTTAATGTTCATGTTTCATACATTCAATTTCTGTTCTGAAGCAGTTAAAAAAGGACCAATATCTAGAGAAGGTCATGAAGGTACTTCTCTGTCTTTTCTCTATATATTATACCATCGCATACATCTCAAAATGAGTGATGGCCACTATGAGTGGCATTTATTTGTAAATGATGATGCCATTCAAAATATGAACTAGCCATATTTTTTAGATTTAAAAGGTACCTACTTTATTGTACTATACAAATTTCAGAATAGATGTTAAAGCAACATTTTTAACACCAGGCATCAAAATATCAATAATCAAGGCCCCCAGAATACATTCTATTTTCTTTAAATGCTTGATATTATAAGTCTGTAGCAAATATTCTTGTGTCTTTGACTTTTGTGTTTCTTATTATGTTGTGTTTCATAACTTGTTACTATACAAGCATATTTTAGAAATCTGTTAATATGATAGTATCTTTCACATCATAATACTATGTCGCCAAGCAAAAAAAAAAAAAAAAAATATTCAAGCCTAATTGCATGGTTATAGAGGCAAAGGCTTGAAGAAAAGGGATATGAAATTCAGTAGAATCTGTAAGACCAGAAGGATAAAATGAAATAGCATAGAACTGAAGAGACAAAATTAAACAAAGAATTTATTAATGAGCTCAATAACATTCTATGTGTGCAACCTACAAATATTATTTACTAGTCAAGTAATTTTAAAATTTTATCTTTCCTATGTAAAGAAAAAAGATACAAAAATTCAAGTCCAAAACATAGTTAGGTTAGTGAACACTATAAATGAAAACCTAGATCCCAAGTCTGCTACTACCATTAAAATAAAATCTTCATATTAGTTTAAAAATTAAGAAAAACAGAAATCAGATTTATATTCTCACTCAACCAGCTAGTTGCATGTGTGAGAAGTCAAAGTTGCCTGTGTGAAATGAGGCACAGAATGGGTGAGGCATTGGAATGGGCTGCCCTAGGAAGCTGTGAATGCTCCATCCCTGGCAGTGTTCAAGGCCAGGTTGGATAGAGTCTTGGGTGACATGACTTGGTGACAGGTGCCCCTATACATCCCAGGAGTGTTAGAACCAAATGATCTTAAGGTCTTTTCTGACTCAAACTACTCTAATGATTCTATGATTCTAAATCTTCTGGACTAAAATTCTGATGATATTCTGTCTTGGTTTAAGACCAGCTGCAACCCAGAAGCCACGCAGACCCTTGCTCACTCCCCCACCCTTCTTCCCCCCACTCCTGGAGGGGTGGGGAGGAGAATCAAAAGAATGTTACTCCCATGTGCTAACAACAGTCCCATAACTAAGGCATAACACAAACCACTGCTGCTACTGCCAATAAATAATAATGATAAGAGAAATAACAAGGGAAGAAAATACCATCGCTCACCACCCACCAACCAATATCCAGCCTGGTCCAATCAGTGATCTAACCCTTCCAGGTAACTGCCCCAAGCTTATATAGTGCGCATGATGTGCTGTGGTGTGGAATACCTCTTTGGTTAGTTTGGGTCAGGTGTCCCTGTCTTTGCTTCCTGCTGGCTTCCCCTCCTCCCTGGCAGAGCATGAGACTCAGAAAGTGCTTGTTAAGAGTAAACATTACTGAGCAGCAATTAAAAACATTGGTGTTATCAGCGCTGCTTCCAGGCTGAAAGTCAAAACTACAGCACTGCACCAGCTACTAAGAAGAGAAATGTCTGCTTCTGCTGAACTCAGGACATGTTCAAAAACAGTGTAGATGAGGTCTTCATTATCATGGTTTAGTGGTGGCCTTGGCAGTCTTGAGGTAATGGTTGGACTTGATGATTTTAAAGGTCTTTTCCAACCTAGTTGATTCCATGATTTGCAGAAACATGGCTACCTGATTGAGGTACTCCAAAGCTTGATTTTTGAGAGCATTAGAGGACTAAAGCTGAAATATTTTAATAATCTGTGGAAAAAGAAGCAGATAAATGGCTAGGGAAATAAATAGATCAATAGATAGATAGGCAGGCAGACAGTCAGACAAATACATGTATAACATACAAGGAATTCTCAGGTGATGTCAGTGGCAAGGGGAATTGCGTTAAGGCAAAATTTTAATCACTTCTTTGACTAGAAATGTTACATGAAAAAATAGAATTCATTTGATGTTGGCAAAACAAAATACCTCAGTAATTTTGTTTTCCTGTGACAATTATTTCCCTGCTGTTTTGCATACTTAAAGAAAATAATCCTCTGATTCAATGTGAGCAACTGCTGGATGGCAACCTAAATGGAATGAATAAGGAGAATAAACATTGTTTCTTCCCTAGGCTTTTTATGTGTGCATTGGTTGTCAGAGGTGTTTGGGATTTTTTAATAGGTTTATCAATTATTGTCCTAAAAAGTCTTTTATCCTCTTTTAGCTTGCTTAAGCTGTTTATGACATTTCATTTAATATGTTTAACTAGCCAAATTTATTTAGCTTAGAAATATGGAAAAGCCTGGACCTTTTTATAAAATCTTTTTTTAAATAGATGTTTGTTCAGGTTTTTTTTTTATATATGATAATTTTTCAGCTGGCTGTTTCAGGATCTGCTGTATTCTTACCACAAGTTTCTTAGTGTAATATACAGGGAAAATGTGCATTACGTATTGCTATAAGCAAAGTGTCAGAAGGTTTTTTACAAGTTATTTCTAAGCCATTGCTTTATGTTGTTTTTTATTTCTGGGCTTCTGATAAATGTAGTATTCATGAAAATTAACACCAGAGTTGGCAGCAAGTATGAATTAATAAGGCAAGATCAGTTGATGAACTTGCAAAGTGAATAAGTGGAGAGATTCCGGCCAAATATTTCTTCAGAGGTTTTAATTTACTCTCCAGTCATGTTTCTTCAGGGCGTCAGGATGAGCTTAATTATGAATTTGTAGCATACGTCTGTGAACTAAGGAGATAAGCTTTCACTGAAATATACTGTACATACAAAGACAGTACGTTAAAAAAAGTGTGAAAAAATGATTGTTGAAAATTAGTCACTTGAGTCTTGAAGTTACAGCACTTGCTGTGTTATGCTGTAGACAACCTAAATGTGAGTCCACTGTACACAGAAAAGAACTTTAAAAGAAAATAACTGGATTACTCATGTGGGTTAAGTGAGCAGAATTTAATTCATACTGGGAAGGGACTTTCTGAAGTTTGCAGAGCTATGTATCCATGAATACTCTGAGATCTGTTGATATTGCCTAAGGTCTGAAGATCAAACATTCGCTGGATTTATGAAAGCACTTTTTATCATTTTCAAACAATTGTTTCTGTCCTGAGCTCAATGTCTTATGCTTAACTAAGACATACACACTAGAAAAGTTCAAAGTTTGATTAAGAGGCATCAGAAAATGGAGGATTCTGTGATATATTCTTTTAACAACATGTTCTATGTTTATTTGAACTTGTTTGGCTGCAAATTCCGCATTGGTTTTCATTAGATGACCTTTCTAAGCAATCACCATTTGACTGTAGAGCAAATTTTCACTGTGGAGAAAGCCTCAACAGACTGGAAATTTCATGCCAAGCATATTTGCAAGCATCAGACAGTAATGTCAAGCTCAGGTTAACTACATTCAACTCAGTTTATGAATACTGAGTATTATGATTAATGCTCAGCATAATTTTAACCTAATCTTGTTATGTCAGTAAAACTAATAATCTAATAGGAAATACATGGCTTTACATCCCCTTTCTTACACTGAGAGAATCTGGGAGTATGGTGAAGGCATTTAAAGTACGATCCTCTGGTAAATATTTAAGTATGCTAAAGTTTTAGGAAAAAGTCATACCTAAACTTCCCCAGCTGTACAGGACAGTAGAACAGATAAATGGGTTATCAATAAAGAATGGATTATAAGCACCAATTTTCTAAGTTGAATTTAGAGATTTATTCCAGAAGTGGAAGAAGCTGAGTCTGGAAGGAGATAATTGACTGGTTAGGATGAAATCCCACTATTAGAGCTTGGGTAGGAGTAGCATCCATGACCACTTAATGAAAGTCTAATACTGAAATGCCAGAATTTTTTATTAATCCATCTGTTGTCATGCTTTGTATTGTAGTCCCTTACCATTTTTTTCAACTAGCTTGATTTTGTGTAGAACTTCTGCAGAAATTTCTCAGTGCTGTGATATTAAAGGTTCTGTGTTCTTGAGAGAATTTGAAAGCTGCTGATGAAAATGGTTACTGATATGGGCTTTTGTCCATGGCTGCTTTCCTACAGTGGTACACAGGGAATTTGTTGTTGTTGTTGCCATGAAAACTGAAACCCTACCTTTTACTCAGTAAAAGCTAGGACCTTTTGTTCAGTGAAAGCTAGGTATTGCAAGCTCACAATAAAACTTAACAGTTGGCAGGGGTATATTCTACATATATTTTTACATTGCTAAAAAGGGACCTTATTTCAAGATCTGCAGTATGTTAGTATTGGTTTTTAGTTATATTGACGTAAGCTTATTATGGATGAGATCAAAGTTAATAAACTATCTGTTTCATACAGTACTTTGGTAATCATTGCCTTGTTTTATTCCCCACTTTCATACTGGTTTACAGAAAAAGAAAATCTTTCTGCAAAAGCAAAATTGTTCCGCTTATATTAAAAAAAAAAATAATCTTTTTTTTTCTGTGGTTGTCTTATTGAGAATAGTGTTAGCAGTCAACTGTATTCAGTATAGATTGATAAGATAATGTTATATAAATTAGTGCTCTTTATGCACTCCAGCTGAAAAGCTTAAGATAATTAAAGAAGAAAAATAGGAGAGAGCAATGTAAGAAGACAGACTAACAGGGGACTGTGACAAACTGCTGGAGATGATACAGTAGCAAAGGTTAAGTATATGTGAGAAGTTACAGGCAGACAGCAAGAGTTCTGAGCAGAACAGAAAAATTATAGGAAATAGACATTGTCATGCAATTAACACTAAATTTTCAACATATCGTGAAACATGGGTGATCTGCAAGAGGTGTTAAAAAATCCCCTGGGCTTTATGGCCAGTATTATGATTTCAGAGTATTAGAACTATGATTTTTGATCTATTGTGTTAACAAGAATACGGAAATCTCCTTTCACATATTGATTGACCCAAGACCGGTTTTAGGAGTTAAATTTGTGAATAGATCTTTTTGTTTTGTTTGGTTGCAGCAGCTAGGGGGAGAAAGGAACATTAAATGCAATGTTCAAGAGCACACTGCAGTATCTTCTGTAGTGCAGGGAAGCTGAATTATGTCAGAATGAAGAAAAGAGCTGAGAGGAGTTAGAGTTTAATCAGAATGCTCCCTTCTAATTTTGTTTATTGTGTTTACAACAAGGTTATATCTTGGACTTCTGCCGTGAATCTTCCTCTGGAAGCACTTACACTGGGCTAGATGGCTATTATAGTCCAAGAAAAATGGTGCGATCACTTGCTATATGTTGTGTTTTGGCCCAAGAATTCTCTGGCCTAGGTCATGACTCAGAAGATCACACAGAAGACTAGAAGGAAATAGTCTCTTCTTACAGTTTTGGAATCACTCTCCTGAGTGAAATTTCTTTGAATGAAAGACACGTTTTAAAGCTTCTCTCATTCCTTCTTCCACTGTTGCTTGAAATACATTCTGAAAAAAATTCAGGAACATTATTGTAGCTGAATCATTTTCATAGACCTGCTATCCCATGACTCTTGAAAGATCACATTGTTAAAGAAGATGCTCAGAATTTATTGACGTTTAATCCTATCTGGCGAGGAAAAAATTAACCCAATTGTAGTTAAGATGGGTTACAAATGGGCAAATAACACAGACAAGCTCCAGGCAATGTGTGATTAAGACTGCTTCAGAGATAGGTTGAAATACATTAGCACATGAAAGAGCCCTGTAACAGTAATCTAAGAGACAAAAAGATAATAGTTTTTTTGGAAGATAAATTTAATAGATTTCTGAATCTGTTCCACCTTTTCACAGAAGGAGACAGTAACATGCAATTGTCTACTCTAGGTTCCCAGAAGGTTGAAATTTGTAGTGTGCATGCCATCTTTTTATTCTCAATGATAGAAATTCTCCATTGGTAAAGAATTAAGTCTTCCATTTTGCTGAGTATATTCAGTATTTAAAGATTCTAAAACTTTTCAAGAGAAAGAGTTTATATTGTTTTTACATTTTCTTTTTAATAAAGTACAGAAATGCCAATAAAATCTGAAATAGGAGAAAGTCCAGTCTAATAGGAAGCAAATACTCAGAAATATGAAAATGTAATTAAAATTCATAAAATGGTACTATATGATTTATGCATAAGCCAGAATAAGTCAATCTAAAAATAATTAAAGGACAATTTAAGAAAAAAGTTTGCAACATAGCATGTCAAATTAATTTTCTAATTTCTACTAAATTTCTGCTTAATAGAATCATAGAATACTAGGTTGGAAGAGACCTCAAGGATCATCTCCTCCCACCTTTTTGGCAAAAGCATGGTCTGGACAAGATGATTCAGAACCTTGTCCAGCTGAATCTTAAAAGTGTTGGGGAATCCACCACTTTCCTGAGGAGATTATTCCAGTGGCTGATTGCTCTCAGTATGAAAAATTTTCCTCTTGTGTTCAGTTAGAATCAATTTTTCCACAGAGTTGCTCCCCAGCTGGGTTCATCCTAGCCTGTGCCTCACTCCTGGATTGTGTTTTGCCAGGTGCAACACCTTGCATTTGTGCTTGTTGAACTTCATAAGGTTCTTGTTAGGCCACTCTTCCAGCCTATCCTGCTCTTCCAGCAGGTTGACTCTACCTTCCAAGGTGTTCACTTCACCATTCAGTTTGGTACTATCATTAAATTTCATCAGGGCATCTCTGGGGAATGTCACTGTTGACAGGTCACCAGTTTGAAAAGGAGCTATTAGTCACCACTTTCTAGGTGCGGCCAGTCACCCAGTTCCCCACTCACTGCACAGATCACTTGTCTAGAGCATAACACATAAGATTCTCTAGAGGAAGGCTGTGGGAAACTGTATAGAAAGTGTTGGAGAAATCCAGACAGACAATGTCTACTGCTCACCCCACATCAATGGAGCAGTTTACTTTGTTGTAGAAGGACAATCAGGTTTGTCTGGCAAGCATGATTTGCCCTTGGTGAACCCATTCTGGCTTTTCTTCATCATGTGCTTGATTTGTCTTGTGATAGGAGGATAAATGAATCCAAACAGTGCTTGTAAATACAGGTGAAAAAATTGTTGAGAACCTCTTCCTTTTCAGTGCCTCCAGGAGAGCATTCTTGAAAAGCTCCCAGCACTCACTAGCTTATTTATCATCCATGGAAACTTCCCACAGAATGCCTCCCAGTTGAGCTCTGAGCAAGCTGAAGTTTGCTCTTCAAAAATAGAAGACAGACCTCAGAAAAAAGAAAATACTTTTAATATGCATAGCATTTGATGAAGGTGCTAAAGGCATTAGATTCCGCTGTGGCTAAGGAATAAGATACTTCGAAATCAAGATTAGAGGACAATTCAGTTTTAACATCCCATTTATTTGTAAGGACTCCATGACTACAGTAATTAAAATATTTGCTGTATTTTAGAAGAGATGTCTAGGCTTCTCTAAATCCTACACACATAAAAAAACATAAGTACTGAGTCAGTGTACAGAAATAGATAACTACTGTTGACAGTGAAAGAGAACTTAGCAAGGTGTAAAGTAATAGATATAGTAGGAATGCCTAGCAACCGTAGACAGTGGAAGAAGCAATAGCATAGAATCATAGAGTAGTTAGGGTTGGAAAGGATCTTAAGATCACCTACTTCCAGCCCCCCTGCCATGGGCAGGGGCACCTCTCACTAAACCATGCCATCCAAGGCTCTGCCCAACCTGGCCTTGAACACCTCCAGCGATGGAGCATTCACAACTTCCTTGAGCAATCCATTCCAGTGTCTCACCACCCTTACAATAAAGAATTTCTTCCTCATATCCAATCTAAACTTCCCTTGTTTAAGTTTGAACCTATTACCCCTTGTCCTGTCACTACAGCCCCTAATGTAGAGTCCCTCCCCAGCATCCCTATAGTCTTTCTGAAAGTGTTGTTTGGGGAATGTAAATGAGTTTCCTGTAGTATGCATTCATTGCCCTCACCATACCCCTGCCCAGACTTACTAAGATATATTGGTAAAGATTTTTCTTGCCTGCTCACAGTTCTTTTCACTCTGTGGGCAAGGACAGACATTTTAGATTTGTTTTTCTGAGCTTTACTAGTTGCTTTTGGGAAACTATGGGGTAAAGAAGTAAGATGATGAGTGGAGAGCAAAGAACACCTGTTGCCAAGTTAAAAATTACTTTAGCAATATGCTAATAGTAAACTAATTTTATGTGCTTGACATTAATATTTAAGATTTCTGATGAAGTCTTAACATCAATTTTAGGAGCTCTGGGATATCGCGTTATATTACATGGTTATTCTGAAGATGTAGATGTTGAAAGTCAGCCATAGGACTTTCAGCTCCTAAATCTCAAATCTCTTTCAGCAATGAGAATATTAGTTAAAACTTGAAGCTCTAGTAGTCAATCTCTAAACACAGCTCTGAAATGAAAGGGAAAATAGACAAGAAACATTTCAGAAATTATAAAAAAGTATAAATATTTGGAGTATAAAATGAAAAATAGAGCATAAAATAAAACAATATTTTTTAAAATGATAGTATTTTTCATTTAAAACTTAAAAAAATATAAGTAACAAATCATTTTAGGAACAGCTATGCCATTATATCTCAAATGGAAAGTATTTCTTTTCAAAATCATATAATTAGGACAGAAAAATTTGAAAATGTTTAGAAACTCAACGGCCTTTTTAGTGTACCTTTATTCTTGGCCTAATTCAGGTTAATAGCAAACAATGCCTTCAGTGCAAGAGAATAGGTTTGCATTAGGCATTATTTATAAATTAGTACTTATGCATTTTCTATAAGCACAGATGATTATTTCACATGAAAACATCAAAAGAACACTCAGCGCTCTCAATTAAACACTGACTCATTTACACAAAGAATTGGTACAGTTTCAGTACTTCAAGCTGCTCATTATGGCTTAATTGCTGAAGTGGGAAAGGTTAGCCCACTACAGTTACCAACATTTTCCTGGTACTGAATCTAGCACTTGGAATGGAAAATCTTTTCAAATGGCTTCTGTCATGGGTTCAGCTACCCATGACAGATTCCAATGGGCTTTTCATCAGATCAGTTGAACAAAAGTTTGAAAGAGTTTTACAATTGTATAGCTGGATATTATAATGAATCTCTCTATTTCAAAACACTATTGATTAACCTTTTATTAAGCACTTTTCCATAAATCAGAACCTTCAATGACTCATGCAGTCATTGCCACTAAAATGTGTCAATTTTGCTGATAAAATTTGAGACTGGGATCTGGCTGACATTCCCTTAGTTTTTTCTGCTTCAGTAGTAAAAACATGTTTTGACAGTGAAGTAGACAAATATGACACACAGGGAAAAATGTTAGGAGCAGGTATAACAGATAAGAGTGCCCTTTTTGCATAACAGCTTTATTGACTGTAGTGATGAAATAAACTCTAGCAATTATAATGGTCTACCTTGTCTAGTGTAAGTCAACATCACAAATCAAAGCTCACATGAGGACATTGCAGGTTTGTTTTAAAGAGTGCTGATATTTATCTAGTGAATTTGGTTATTCCAGAAAAAACAGAATGCAAAGGGAAAAAAAGGAAAACAGGGACACTGGCTTGAAACCACTCTAAATCACTGGAAATATTTCAATTTTCTATTTATAGAGACAGCTGTATCCTATTGTGCTTCGGATATCAAAGAGATTGTAATTTCTTTATTTCCTGAGACAGGGCTAAAGCAGTTTGACTTTCATGGAGCGAGTAGGTGCTAGAAAATTCTTAAGTAAGTGGAGTCCTAAATCTTTTCTTACCTAGTCCTGTATTCTTTAGGCTTGTATAGGCCCTGAATGTATGTTTGCCCTGATGGCAAAACCAGTAAAATCTGAAGTGCTGCAATTGTAAAAGAAAATACATAGGAAAACGTCTGAATGTTTTAATAAAAAAGCATAGCCTAATAGATAGTATTTTCCATACCTTTTTCTTTAATTTTTGTTATTTTCTTCCAAGTTTTCAGAAATCAATGGTAATAATAGTGAAGAGGATTTGAAAAATATCTTTAACACTCTCAAATTTCAAGTGTTTAAAACAACTGGTTTCTGTTAATCACTCTTAAAGTACTGTATATACATGAAATATATATATATCAATGCACTGACCTCATTGGACTTTGCCTCTCTCTACGGATTTATTAAGTCATAAAAAAAGATCCAATGCAATGCATTTTCACCTGTATACCTATTGTTTTCTTTATTAAAAGGCACAAGTAAACTACCAAAAAGAAATATGAAAATGCCACCTGTCACAGGTAATTTTATTACAGTTAATAAGTTGCATAATATTAAAAATGTGAGAATATTTTTATGAACACATTACCTTTTATAGCACTTTCTTGCTCAATAAGCTCCTTTTCACCACTTGAAATTACTTACTCCATTTCTTCGATTTCAGTAAAAGGAATTATAGCTCTCAGAAATAAATGGGGAAAGAAAGGACCGTAGCAGCAAGAGACAAACACTACAAATAACTATTTCAAAAATCAATAATGCTATATTTATATCTTCATGATAACTAGAAAGGTGAAGAATGAAAAATATTTTGTATTTATATTTCTCAGGAAAAGACAGAGGGTTGAAACAGTGTATGAAGTGTGTTCTTACAGGAAAGAATTAGTCATACATTCCTTCTCTGCCTCTTTTTTTTTTTTTTTTTTTTTTTTAAATTTTTTTTTAATTACTGCAGAGGTTAATTCTTTGAAAAGCAGTAACAGTTTCCAGTCTTCCTGATGACACTTTGCTTCAAAGAAACAGAGGAAATCAGTTGAATTTTTGGTTTGGTTTGGTTTTAGTTTTTCTTAAAGAAGTCAAAATGGAGCCCAGTCTAACAAAGTCTTGTAAGTAATAATGGAAACTGCTTCTGGTAATAATTAAGACAGGTTCCTTAAAGGCTTGATCCAAGTTTTCTTGAAGTCTATGGGAAAATCTCCACTAACTCAGTGATGAGTTGCTGTGATGATCAATACTAATTTGATAATAGTGTTTCAAGGATTACAGTGTGGTCAAGGGACATACACTGACTAATAGTAGAAAGGAACTTCTGTTACAATGAAAAAAGGCATTCTGAAGGAGAACATACCCACCAGCTACTGGTAGAGACAATATGCTAGACTGGATTCATTGCTTAAGTGCAGGCATTATGGGAGACACAACCACTGTATATCTTGTCTGAAATTGGTTTCCGGAAAATAAAGTATCACTGTCTATGTATACTGATCAGCTGTGTACAGTCATGGAATAATATATTTAAATTGTTTTATACAGACTTCAAGAACTGGAAAAATAATTGCGAGTAATATGTCTTTGAGAGTAAAACCCTGCATGTTCTGATTATTGCAATCTCATGCTGGCTGTTGTGGTTGCACAGGAAAACATGAATGAACAGCATGAATACTCTACTTCTCTTTACTGCTAAATTTTTACTGTTGTTCAGCTTATCTCCACTGTGCCTTTAGTCATGCCAAAAAATCTGTGTATGCCTCCATCTTTGAAATATCCTGACATTTCTTAGAGTAATAAAAGCCTCTAGGAAGGGAACAGGAAGAATTTGTCATACATGCTATAAATTAAAAAATTGATTTTATGAAGTAAATAATACAAAGGATGCAGCAATAAGAAAAGCATAAATGGAATTAAGAAGCCTGCTACTGCTTGGCAGTAATCTGTACAAAGTAATAGAAAATTACGAGAGCATAGAAACGAACAACATCTGAAGTTCTTATCCAGAAAACTATTTTGGCACGTTCTAGTAAGGGAATATTCGTTCGTAACTGTGATTAACCATCTAAATGTTAATAAATAAATAAATAAATATAAGTATTGTGACCCAACAAATAGGTCTTAGTGTGAAATCACTGGAAAAGAAAAGCACAAAATAAGGAATATATTTTAATAGAATAAAAGCTGACACATTAAAAGGGACAAAGAGAGCAGTTTAGAGAATTACCTGGTAAAAATCATGGAAGTGCCATTTGATGGGATTTATTATCAATATAGCAGGATTTGGTATCAATATATCAATATTTCTGTTTGGTAGGATTAATTATCTTGATAGGGACTTTTTATAAGAGCAAGTAGTGACAGGAAAAGGAGGAACTGATTTAAACTAAAAGAAGGGAGATTTAGATTAGATATTAGAAAAAGTTCTTCACTGAGGGTTTTGAGACACTGGATCAGGTTATCCAGAGTATCCGTGACTGCCCCATCCCTGGAAGTGTTCAGTGCCAGGTTGGACAGGGCTTTGAGCAACCTGGTCTAGTGGAAAGTGTCCCTGGCTGTGGCATTGGTGTTGGGAGTGTATAATCTTTAAGGTCCCTTTCAAGCCAAACCATTCTGTGATTCTAATAAAATTTCTTTTAGAATAATTCTTCCTCCTTTCCTTTTTTCTTTCATTTTTTCCTTTCTCTCCTTTCTCTTTTCCTGCTATTCTCCCTCTATCTCTCTCTGTCTTTTACTGAAATAATATTTTTTTTCATGAATGGTTACTATGGACAACTTAGAATACATAAAGAAACACAAGTATTACAGTGAGTTCTATTAGAAAATGAGCCCATTTTTCAGGCTTTATTGCAAGTTTTGATTATTCTGAAAGGAATTCACATAAGTATGCAAGAAAATACAGAAATCAAAAGGCAGGAAAATGTGAACAGTATCTGGAAATTAAGAGTAACTTGAAGGAAGTTTATTAAAGTGGCACAGTCTAGAACTATGAAATCTTAATGTACCAGCAAAAATTCATCAAGTAGACTTATCAAATTATATTCTAATAAACTTAAGCAAAAATTAAAATAGAATTCATACCATATTTTTATTTTTTCCTGTACTATCCTTCTGGCTTCCAGTACTCTGGAGCTTGTCTGTGATGGTGGTTTGTGTCACTGCTTCAGAAAATGTTGTAGCCAGAAAATAATGTCATAATCTGCATAATGAAGAACCTTTCTAACCCTTTGGATTAACAGTAGAAAAATATCTCAATTTGTGGAAAGTTCAGCATAAAAACCATTTCATTTTAGCAGAAAACTTGTTATTCTCTGAAAGTGTATGAATAGAAGCATGTTTAACCTGTGTCTTTGTCACGTTACCTGCTATTCATTTTTTCAAAGCACTTTCCATGGATCCTCTTTGTGCTTATCCTTTTTGTCACTTTTTTGTGAACATTTCAGGTTTTATATAATTTATGGGCAGGATGATCAGAAATCATTAGCATGGAAGGTGAAGCTCTACTGCTGGCTTACAGAATATCACTATGATATACCTAGCATCATTTTCAACCATGTTTTTTATGTATATGTAAATATTTTGGTTTTTTTCTTCATTGATTTTCTCTTTCCATGTCTGCCTCCCCCTAAGCTCTACATCTAAATTACAACTGGTAATTCAAAATATACTTTCTAAGGTATGCTACCTTATACTCATGAATGGGGAGGTTTAGTCTTCATAAATCCTTCCTCTACTCGTTTTACTTAAAATCATCAAAGTCCTATAGGCACAGCCTAACTCCGATCTTTTGAAGCATCTGGAGATTTAGATTTTGTTCCATGTTATTACAAATACTACACAACAGCCAGCAATTGTACAGGCCTAGTACAGACAACCGGTAGGCTACTTCTAACTTGTGAACTGACCAAATTGTTCATCTATTCATATCTTTGGTTTCTATCTCTTAGGCAATTTGTTCTCAGGACAATTTTTTTTTTTTTTTTTTTTTTGCTTTGTGCAAGAAATACTAAGTTCTCTCAAATTTGTTGTATCTGTCTGAAACTCTTACTGAAAAAAACCTGCTTACTTCTTTAAAAGCTTTTTCTCTTTTAGATCCCTCATGATCTATGTGCTCTATGTCATCACTTCCAAAATCACTTCTTGAAGCCACTATTATCTACTCATACCTGCTTAGTTTTGTAAGCTATTCCTTTCTTTTTCAGGCTTCTGAATGATGGGACAGAACTGTAAAAATTGACTAGTATCTACCAGAAATTACTAAACCAAAGCAGAGGACATGATACTGCATTTCTTCATGCTGGGGACATAGAAGTGACAGAAGATCTCAAACCACAGGCTGATAGATATATATATACTTTCTTTGATGGTTAATGTACCATTGCAATCTTCTTTCACCTTATGGGAGAATAAGAGAGAGGAATACATGAGGTATTCTTATATAGGGCAACTCTTATATAAGAGTTACATTATCTAAATAATTTCACCCATTTTAATGATCAGTTTCTCCAAAGCCAGTCCTGTGTCTTTCCCGTTCACATTGTCTCTTGAGATTTTGGAGGTTTTGGATATTGATGACTGATTTATATGTCTCCTTAAATTAAATTTACCCAAAAGAAAGCAAATAAAACCACTTAATGAAATAATATCTCAATCTTTTATTTCATTCCCTACTAATACTTCACTTTGCATTGAAGGTGGGAAGGCTTTCAACTTCACTTTTGTTTCATCTCACCCTTTCCAAGGCTATATTAATTCATTAAATATATTTACCTCATCCTTTATGACCTTCCCAGTATTCACTGCTTTTATAGAAAAAAGCCCTACTGACAGAAGTCTATTCATATCCCAGTCACTGCAGAAGTCTATTAATTTCTGTCACTGCTTTTCGTTTATGCTTCAAGTGTCAGTAGCACCTCTCAGATTTTGTTCCTTGTAATGTAAAAAATTTACAGCTTAAATTGAAAACTAAATTAATAAGTCTTACATGAATCAATTCAATGTTTAAACTGGATTCCACTGAAAAGAATTCAGGTAGCACAACAGTGAAGAATTTTTGAGAAATCACATAACAGAACTGGAAAAGTTTTACCCCCAAAATGATATAGTTTTAAAAGAGTTACTGTACTTCTGGGGCATTCTAGAGTACTGAAAAGATAGTAATAATGCAGTATACTGACAGTTTATGTTCAAGGCAGGAGCTTTGCGAGGTCTCTTTGCTTTTGATCATGAAGCAAGCATATGACAGGGGAGGAGCAGCTCATATGCTGCCTCAAGACAAAGACATGTTGTTACTCTCTTTCACTGTGCAGCAGGAGAAACAGCAGGATTAGCCTATCCTATGAGGTAACACTGTAATACAGAGAAAACCACTAGTGCAGTTTCCAGATGTGTTCCTTTCTAAAGTATTTAAAACCCAAGTTTCATTACCTAACATGTTCATCTTTTGGGGCCATAGCGTATGATTCTGTTCAAAGGGCTGTAGTGATTTGACTTGTGTTTCATTTCAGGAACTCTTTTGGATGCAGTATTCCACTTTCTTTTTCTCCTCAAGGCTCAAATAGGTTTATTTTTTTTCTTTTCCTGGTCTCATGTCTAATAGTAAATATAGAGATGAATTCAGGTTTGCTAGGCAAAAGCAGCCAATCAAGGAAGTGTCTGAACACCTAAGGGAGTTTTTTGGCTGAATATGCACTGCTTCTTATACAAGCAAGCTAATTAAGGTTGAATTATGTTGAAACTCAAAGATCTCCACTGTAAAATGCGTGCATGCATTTACTAGATGCAAAATGAAATAGGAGGCTACACAGAAAGATTTGTTTCAACTGTTGCAACAGTGAAAAGTATATCACTCATCTGAAGCAGAAAAAGTGCCTGTGGCATAAGAACATACTGTCTCTGCTCACATGTGCTTTGCTTTGCAGTACTTCAAATTATTGTGATGGCACAAACTAATGTTAACCAAGAATGTCTGTGTGCAGTACTGTAGCTCTCTCCTGCAGTTTTGAATCACCTACAAAGTGTTGGATAGCTTTCATTTAAAGAAATAACAGAGGACATACCCTGCAGTCTTGAGCATTCCAGAAGTCTTTTCAGAAACACTTAATGCAATAAACACAATGTTAATGTCCTCCATTTGAAAAAAAACCCTCGCTATGTACTATATTCACATATACACTGCAGAGGTTATTAAAATGCTTATAAAGGAATTGGATGTAAATATATATATATATGACATTCACTGTGTGGAACTATCTTTACAGTACATAATTGATTTACCATTGTAAACCCCATTATTTCCATAAGGATGCTACTACAGGAAAATATGTATTTGGATACTTTGGTAATGTCTTTTATAGCCTCTATAATGGATGGAAAAAAATGTAGATTATGTGCACACTTCTTCCTTTTTCCATGGTAGACTGTTTTCTCAGGCAGCCCTGACTTGTTTTATAAAGGACTTGTGTATCCATGTTCATAGAGATTATAACTGCATTAAAATCCTCTGTAACCAGTTCATCTGTGATAAATCAGGAACTGAAACTATCTAGATATAATTAATGGGCTTGGTCAACGTTCTGTAAGTGAATTAGCTTGTGGTGATAGGTTTTGGCTAAAAAGCCCTAGAGGTAGAAGTCTTTACATTTATCTATAGCACTATAGTATAGATTTCAAGCAGATAACTGGAGTCCAACTTCTCTCCATGCAATTACTGGTGTGCCTCAAATTGATCATGAAAGTAAAATGCAATCTTCATGCTTCTAATGTTGAGGGTCTTTTCTTAGTAGATGGCACTGTTAATATACTGAGTCTGGTTTGGAATAAGACCAGTATCTTGCTTTCACATGATATGAGACAGCTTTGCTATAATAAAGATTTTTACTTTGCTTTGTCTTAGAATTTGAACATCTGCTTTAAAGAGAGAATATATCCTTTCCTCCATTTAAACAACACAGATGCTCAGCCAGTTTTTATATCACATGCTTTGGATACACTGGGAATGCAGCAGTTTACCTCCTCTCCTCTCCTCTCCTCTCCTCTCCTCTCCTCTCCTCTCCTCTCCTCTCCTCTCCTCTCCTCTCCTCTCCTCT
>JAOEHY010017770.1:0-12219 GCA_025447955.1 Psilopsiagon aurifrons | reverse complement strand
CTCCCCCTCCCCGCGCGGGCGGGGCTGAGCGCTCCGGCGCCCCGGTACGGGACATGGCGGCGGCAGCGGTGGTGTTGGTGATGGTGGTGTTGGTGATGGAGGCGGCTTCTGAAGCTACGGGACGAAGTTAATCCCGCACCACCAGTTCACGTCTCCCGTGGCCGTCGTGGGGCGGCAGTGGGCTTCGACTGCCGCCTTCCTCCGGTCGGGGGGAGGGGGACGGGTTTACCTCAGAAAGAAGGCCCCGCAGGGCTACAGGGCCCCTCCGCGCGCTGAGGTGTTGGGGTGTTCGCGACAGCGAACTCTGCAGTTCACTACCAAAACCAGGCTTTTAGCACCAAAAGGAAGTTTAGTACAGGTGGGAGACAAACGACTGCCTTTCTCTTTAGTTAAGAATTATTTAATTAAAAATTATAGTGCCTGAAATGGCCATGGCAGGAGGGTTGGAACTGGATGGTCTTAAGGTCCTTTCCAGTCCTAACCTATGATTCTGCAGAATAGAAGCATGTTGTTGACTTACCACATGTAACCAGTTAAAGAATTTGCCCTCTAAAAAAAAAAAAAAAAGTTACATTTGTGTACAGCAATAGTTGGCTGCTCCTTAAGATAGCAGCTTTTGGATTTCAGTATTTGAAGGGGGTTACAAGGATGCCAGAGAGGGACTGCACCAGGGACTGCAGTGATAGGGCAAGGGGTGATGGGTTTAAATTTAAACAGGGGAAGTTCAGGTTAGATATAAAGAAGCTCCTTAGTGTGAGGGTGGTGAGGCACTGGAATGGGTTGCCCAGGGAAGTTGTGAATACTCCATCCCTTGCTGTGTTCAAAGCCAGGTTGGACAGAGCCTTGGGTGGCATGGTTTAGTGTGAGGTGCCCCTGCCCATGGCCGGAGGTTGGAACTGGATGAGCTTAAGGTCCTTTCCAACCCAAACCGTTCTGTGATTCTGTGGTTTGCAAAATTACAATGACCTAATGTTTTTCCTTACAAAACGCTGTATTTGCTCATCTGCTCTTAATCCCTCCATATCTAAGCAAGGAAAGCATTAAGACCTACAGCAGAAACTCCATCCACAGGGTCCATGAGCTATCCAAAGGCCAGCAACAGGCAGCCTAAGGGAGAACCACCTTTTCCCCCCTCACATTTTTTTAGGTTTATTTGGAAATAAACCCAGTCACACAATAAGACGTTAATGCTGTACATCATTGCTTGTGTGAGCTGTTTCCATCCTAGAATCATAGAAGAATGAATAGAATCATAGAATCTTTTAACTCCTGCAGAGTTAAAGTCAAAATACTTTTATTTTTTAAGAAATAATTAACAGGGTTAGAGACACTTCCAGGATCAGTGCCTGGTTTTATCTGGGAGCTTCATAAATAAGGGATTTCTCATAATGCTGGTATATCGAACCATGTGGGAAATTAAAATGCATTGCTAGCATTTATTTTTAAAAGCGTAGCAAAAGGCTTTATTTGAAGCTTTAGGGTGGGTTGCTCGGTTTTTCTTCTCCCCTGAAGAAACAATTATTTCTGGAATCATTGCTGTGTTCCAGCTTTAGCCTCCCATGAGCATTCATTTACCTATATTATGTACATGTTATTTTAGCAGATACCTTCACAGTGTTAAATTAGGCGTATCTGTGGATAATCAGTACTCTTTTCCCATTCTAATATTTTAGCTATTAAAAGAGATAAGAAACTAAATAGCAACAATAATAACTGTGTACACAACACACACTTTACAGCTGTTATGGATTTCAGCGGCAGTGTACATGCTTTAAATTGTAGTGTATAAATGATGATTTAATTGGGACTTGGGAAGCCAACAGAGTACTCATTGTCTGGGGGAACTTTCAGTGTGCTGTATATAACCACTGTAATTTTGCATCCTATTTTCAGACTGAAGGTAAAAGGCCCTTTTAGTAGGGGTAAAATTACCCCTACTGGGTAATTTAGTTGGGGGGTGATTACTGGGGTAATTAAGTGGTGGGGGGAAACCCTTTCCTCCCAGTTCAGAGGAGGTTGTTTTGCAACCTGAATTTGAGATCCCATATTGGGAAAGCATCATCTGGACAGAAACCCAAAACATCCGGGAGTTAGAAGATCAAGTGCTTTGATATCTCCCACACATGCACTTCTGACTGAGAGGCAACAGGGGCTGCCCAAATTAGAGGCTCCTCTCAACATTTGCTTTTGGGTTTTTGGGCTCCTTAAAGCTCTCCTGCATTTCCAACCTGGCTCATTCAGGTGTGCACAGGGGTTCGGACCTTGACCACCTTTTATCCCCCAGAGATCTTCCGATATCAACACAGAATTAAACTGGAGCAGTGACCACCACCCTGCAGCAGATGTTGCTCCACTGCAGCTGGTAGTGCAGGAGGCCACACACAGCACTGGAGCATCAGTCCCATCCCACCTCACCCTCAGCCCTCTTTACTTGTGGGGACTTACAGACACAGGATGATGAGTTACACCTCGCCTGTATGGTCCAGCTCAAACACGTGCTCAACAGCACAGCTGCCTGGCACCAAAGCACTGGCGTTCAGAGTTGTAGTCTCTCCTCTTGCTCCTGCAATTGCACACCCAGTGTTAGTTACCTGCTTTCGAGCACACAGATGTGTGGTTACCTGAGTTAAGCAGACCTCCATGCAATTTGCTGCATTTTTTAGGGATGTGTTTTGTTGCCTAGCACTGCAGCTCACTGACAAGTTTCAGCTCAGCTCCAGCGCAAACGAGCCATCATATAAGACAGACCTGGCCAGAGCTGCAGTACTGGGCCACCAAAGCTATCTTGCAACAGGAGATGAAAAGTGCAGAGTTCCTGGTGCATGCTGTCCTTGTGCTGTCACCTTCCAGGGTGACTATATATAAAGTACATATTAAAAAACTCAGGAAGAGGAGCCACAGCCTAAGAGCAGCTGCAGGTTTCTGGGCAAGTTCCAGCCTTCCCTATTGCATACCAAGCGCTGCACAATGGGAGAAAGAAAAGCTGAACTGGCTGTGTGTTGAGGAGAGCTCAGAGTATTTTAGTTGGTGTTTGCAAAGCCATTAAACTGGGATAGGTTCTGCTCCCTGGCGGTGTCCAAATGTGTGTTGAGTCAGATTCAGACTCATCTGTTCCATGTCACAGGCATATTTTCCAGGTATTGAGCAGTGCTTTCCAAAGACGTACTAACTTGAAGAACCATTTGAATATTAATTTTCCAGTTCAACTTGCATGCTGGGAAGGCTCTTCCAAGTACTCCAGGGTATAATTAGTTTCTCCAAAAGCATCTTCCCACGAGGCACTTTGCTAGTGCTGACCACATTTCCCTTCCACATCTCCCCTCCTCCTCCCCAGCCTCTTAAAGCTTCACTGAATTACTGTGCACAGCCTCCTGCAAAGGTTATCATCTTATGTTTAATAGGGGGGGAAAAAGACAGTGCAAGAGATTTACTGCAAATGGAAACCATTACTGAAACAGTTATCAAATGAAAGAACAATATAATAATGTCTAGTCATAAAGATATGAGGAGTTGCCTGTCAGAAGCAAACACCCAACTTGTAAAATTAGCCTGGACAGCTACTGCAAGCTTTTGGCAGGCAGGACAAGACCCTTGAAACACGTTAAAAACACCCACGTTTTGCAGCTATACAGGCTGCAAATCAAGCATCCAAACTCGGGACCAGTCAGAGGGAGATGCATCAGCATCCCAAAGCCATGGAAGGTTCATATGAAGCAGAGATGGGGCGGGTGGGGAAGGGAGGATGTCAGCTCAACACTATCCCAAGTGTCCCCAGGGTTTTAGTGAGGCTTTAGATGCATCCCAAAGCTAAAGCCATTTTCTCCAGCACAGCTGTCACTCATTGAGGCTGCCAACCACAACTTTTAGGCTAAATATTAACTAACTAAAAGCATGCAGTGTTGAATTTTGTCTGCTCCTTGACTTATAAGGTCAGTTCACACAGGCTATGAAACTGCTGCTAGAAGACTCATTTTCCGTGCAGTGTATTGGCATAGACAGTTTTTCTCATTTCTCCTATTTCTGCCCTTCTGCCAAGAGTTGGGGCAGAAAATCCCTTCAGGTTTAACCAAATGACTATTAACCTTTCCACGAACATAGTCAAGTGGATACCAGTGACTATCACAAGGGAGGAAAATACTATATTAGCAGAGGGATCTTTGACTTCTACCTAAGAGCCAGCATCTATCAAGGACTGCCCAGCCTCTCTCACCACACATACCATACCCTAGTACCAGCACCTCAGCCCTTTTCCCCCCTAAATCACTTACTTTCAGCAGCACAGTCGGTTCTTACACCTTCTTTCCTGCTAGACACATGCATTCTATGTGTCAAGGCAACCCTAGGACCCAGCTCCAAGTTTCCATTTCAAGAATCTGTGCTCCTCCTGCAGCTTTTTATAGCTGGAGCTTGTCATCATTAGGCCTCAGGTGCAAAAGTTCTAGGTGCCTTTTAACCCTTCCTCACTTGTCTCAGAAGGGCCAGCAATACCAGTGGCAGCTACTGGTGCTGTTTCTATTTTGTGTACGCAGTTCTACTTGTTTTGGTACCTGGATGTGAAAGTGTTGCCCACTGTGATTTGTAAAACAGTTTCAGACATGGAAAAACGTGATTGGGAGCCTTCCTAATGTTGGATGCTAACTGAGCCTAGCTTGAATGCAGATAAAATCCCATCACAGCCTTGCCAGCAATACCCGCTTTTAAACAGCCTGCTGACTTTAGCCATAGCTTTAGAGCTTGGGAAGGAGCTGAAGCACCTAGGGTGTCTGCAGGAATATCTGCTTTTCTGAAACACACTAAAATAAGGCATTTGATGTAAGCCAAGGGTCCAAACCCCCAGAAACTGCTCTACAAAATTGTCTTTTGGAGACAGAGCACAGGGGTTATTTCAGAGGGAGCTTTGATACCATCAGAAACAGAAAGGCGTAGAGGAAGGTTTCCCTTAACTTGAAATTTTGGCGCAACCATTCAAATTACAGAAAGACAGCATCGGCTGACAACTGCAGGTGAGAATCTTCTGCTTTCATCAGTAAAGAATATAAATATGAGCCACATTTTTTTGTGAACAAAATCAAGGAACCACAGTCCATGGTCATAGTTTTCTTCCTAACAGCATCATCCATTGAAGAAGAGAAAGATGGAAAACTGAGGTTTTCTCTTTAAAGGCAAGTTAGAGCTTGTGGCTATGTCAGAGCAGTGAGTTTCCCCCTCATTTTGGGAACACAGAGAATCATAAAACCTTTTCACTGTGGAGGTGTGACCCAGATTTTTGGCACCTTGCTGGACATATGAAACGCAGCTGCAGGCAGAACCCTTCCCAGTACATGGGTGCCCACATCCCAGTAAGCCACCAGTGCTGGTGGTGTACCCATGCGCTGGGAAGGCCGACAGATGACTCCAGCAAGTCTGCTCCACTGCTCAACTAGTCAAGCCTCCCACAATCTGTGGGTGTTAAAACCTACCTCAAAGTCCTCAGAGACTTCTATTAACTGGGATGGTCTCTGACAGCCACTGCTTGTGGGAAGTGATGAAAGAGCTGCAGAAGTTCCCCTGGCTTCTGGTTGGGCTGTCACCCCTGAGCAGGGGGAAGTGCTAGCAGCAGATGAGTTTGCACAGGCTTAACTTGCCTCTGAGCTCTGATGGTGAAAGAAGATGGTGCTTTAGTAGAAAAGCTAGAAAGGAAAATGGTTATTCAATTTAACTACAAAACCCCAAGGCATGATGAGGAGTAGGATGTAAAAATGTTCGAGAAAATTAAACTGGCAATGGGGGAGGGCAGAGTGTTAATAATAGTGGCCTTAATCACCCTAACTTACAATGGCTGCACTCTGTAATAATTTTCACGTATCATCCAAGTGATCACAACAGGTTTGACCCACTGCTTCTTAACTAAGCTGCTGTAATTATTAACTTGCATGTATTATCAGGCGCTGACAGGAACAACATCTCAAGTCTCTTCTTGTGGAGCAAAAGGTGTGGGGACAAATCTCACCCTTGATAATTTTTTGTGCATGGGTGATAGACCAACTAGAGGGTGTACAAGAAAGAGGATGATGTACACAGCATCTACACACACTGGGAGTGCATGGGCAGGGGGCATGTATGAATCTCCACATCCTTTAGAGTGACTGAAGAGATCAAACACACCTTGTTTCTGTTCCAGACAGATTACTCTTCCCCATCCATCCCTCTGCATGTTTTTTGATGACAGTGTGTGAACAGGGTGGATGATCCAACCTCAGCTCCATGGGGAGAGCTAGTCACAGCAGTATTCAGCAGCTTTGCCTCCTGCTGACTGTGTATTTTTTAATCCTGACCTTTTGGTGCCTGGAGGAAGAGGGCTGGCTCCCTCTGCTCCTTGCTTCTGCACAGCAGAGAGCATGGATTAGCCCTGAGTGAGGCATCTTGAGAGATGGCAACCATCTGGTTGTCATTAGTTTGATTTGATGGAAATGGACAAATATAACAATTAGTATAGCAAAACCTAATTAAAAAAAAAAATAAATAGAAAAAAGATGATGGTGATTGAGGCTGGATGGGGTTTTAATTTTGTGCATGAATGAAAGAACACGTTAATTAAAATCCACAGTTTATTTGTAAGGCTTGTTTTGTAGCAAGCTGCTCCAAGGACCCTGAACCTGCTTGACAGCTCATGTCTTTGTAACACAGCTCTTGAAATCCTCCACACTAGCTTCCCCCCCACATTCCTCTCCTCTATCCCTCCACTCATCTCTGTTCCTGTGTCTCCTTCCTGACAGCCCACAGCCCCTCACTGGAGGGTGGGTTGTTGCCTGCAATGGGAGCAATGTGGGGGCAGTAAGGTACAGGGAAGACCCTGGCATTGTGGAGTATTTCAGGAATGTGATAGTGAAGTGGCAGTGTTTCAGCTACAAGTGTTGTGAAAGCAAGAGGCGTTCAGCCTTTGACATTAACCATCACTGGAGATGTCTGTGTTAGCAGCTTAACTTTCAAGCTCAACAGGTAGTCTTGAAGAAGCTTCAAATGGCAACTAAATATACTACACGATAATGACTACAGTTACCTAAATGCAGAAATAATGCCAGCAACAAACCTATTCCCTGATGGCAGAGGATGTTTTGACCCAATCTGGGAAACCACAGGATGGCAAAAGCTTGGGATGTGATGATCCCATCACTGCATGGCAGATGATAATGCCACTAGCCTGCTGGATCTCATGGTGACCACCACTAGAGCAAGGGAGGCATAGCATCACTGCTGTAATAGTTCTTGCTTTGAAATGTTTTTGTTCTGGGTAAGTACTTGGCTTTAGGAAAGCTGGCTGACCAGCAGGTAGCCTGGTAAGCTGGAAAAGGGCACATCAGTCCCAGCCAAACCTCATGTGTTTCTAGGAGACACAACTGGAAGAAGTGTCTTGTTTTGTGAGTAAGTAGTCACTCATAGGAAAGCTGTTTTCAGCATGGTCACATTAGAGAACTCACAGAATCTGAAAATCCAGAACTCCCAAGAATACCACTGTGATGAGTGCAATACTATTATGGGAGGAAATGGTAGTTTTGGTGTGTGTTGGCCTTACATTTGTGCCTGCCCTGGTTCTGCTTGGCAAAATGCACATTCAGAGCTGATATGGTGCATGTTTGGGCAAAAGTTACCCACAAGCCTCAGTGGAGGTATGCCCAAATTATGCATTTTAACCTTCCCCCCCCCCCCCCATTTGCTTTAGGAATTAAATATTTTAGCTTTTCTTCCTGAAACTACTTTTTTAAATCATTTTTATAATAAAACCTACAAAAAGAGTTTTAAAAGACTGCATAGCAAAGAGGATTAAAGAACCTGAAAATGAAAGCACTGTATGTTTCTATTCTCCTCTGGTTCAGCCAGTGAACCATATAAGCCCCCCCATTATTCATACAGCTGAAACGAGTTGTATCAGCGTTCAAGAATTAAATGCAATTAAATATGTGTACGCAGCCTAACAGCAAGGTGATTTCTCTGCGAGCTGTCTGGTTGTGTATTAAGAGCTGCTGTTGGTGGGCTTGTTGCTGAGTTACATTATTTCCCCTGAGATCAAAACAAATCAACATTTCCCAGCTCGGTGTTTCTGAAGATGATTTTTCAGTAACAGCTGAACAGCAGGATCTGGAAGTGAACTGGTTTATAGACAGAATATTAAAGTGGAGGAAAAAATCAAAGACTACATGAACTCAAGGAGAGGAGATGGCAGAAATCACTATTTTTTTGCCTAATTTGGGTTTAAATAATGCAGTGTGTGATTGAAGGTCAGAAATCTAATGCGACTGCGCTGGTGCCCTTGCAAATTACTAACCCTGATGTGATTTGATAAAACCAGACCATAATGTGATCAAGGAGACAGGCCAAAAGAAGTGCAGGAGTTTCAGAAATCAGAGGACCCACCTCTAAACTGCCACATTTCCTGTTTTGTAGGGAAAAAACACAAGAAAAATACAACTGCAGGCTCTCAGAGTGGGATACCATGCAGTGAGTACAGCGCTTCTACCTAGAAAATAACAATAACATTATATTGCTGTTTTTTCTTTGACTATGCACACTTCCATGCGAGGTCAACGTCTTCAGAGTATTCTTCTGTATGATGTTGTGGGAGCTCTTTTGCTGTTTCTTTCCTCTGTCAATCTGCAGCTTTTCTTTCCTGACAGCTTTGCTAAATGAAGGACAGATATTTCTGCAGTGAAAGATGCTTTTCTTTATTGGGAGGAAAAAACAGGAGGGGGATGTAATTGCACTCATCACCTGCAGGCAGATATACTGCAATTTTTATTTGTTTTTTTTTTTTTCAAGGAGATGATGAAAAGTCTATTTTGCTCATCGGGGTTTAGTGGAAGAAATTGAGCTGCTTTGTGGCAGAGGCATGAGAAAATGTACGAATAAAGATCCCCATAGTCTTCAACTGGACTGATACCCAGAGGAGATGTCCCTCCTTGCCCAGGATGGTCTCCCATCACTTACGCTACCCAATCCCATAAGGGATGTGCCCCCAGGATTTTACAGGGCTGCTGGAGGCGATGGAGCAGGTTCTTCACTGGTACAGACAGGTCCCTCTCAGTTTTTAGGCTGAGCGCTGCTCACACTGCACAAATAAAAGCCCTGTTTAACTGCATTAGGAGCAGGACAGGTCTTAGGGTCAGTAAAAGCCTGGGGATGCTGTGCTGACAACACAAGCCTGGTACATTATTTAATAAAAAGTGGTCTTATGCATGAATTATTGCCGTCTTTAATGCTCCTGCTTGCAAATCTCTGTGTCAGAATTTATGTGAGATGCAAACATCCTTTAATTTGATCTAATAAGCAATAAAATCCAGCTGGCTCAGCTGGCACCAGCACCCTCCAGCCAGAGCAGCTGTACTGCTTTACACCTATGGAGATTTTGGCCAAGGCTTTGCTATAGCTGAGCTCCAGTCAGTAAATCTAACATCGATTTTCAATCCTCCTAGTAACACCAAAAGGATTATTTTTTTTCCTTGCAGGCAAGCAGAAGATCATTACCACCAGCACAGCTTTTCTTAGCATCAAACTGGGCTAATTGACCTGTGTGATAAAGAACATGCTTCCACAGAAATGAGTATTTGTTCTGCTTTGCTTTGTTTTTAATAAAAATAACAATTTATATAGAATCATAGAATAGTTAGGGTTGTAAAGGACCTTAAGATCATCCAGTTCCAACCCCCCTGCCATCTGCAGGTATATAGTTCTTTAATAAATTATTACTTGCATTTAGACTGTCATAATAGGAGAGAGACAAACCAGAAGAACACATGAAGGACAGGAAATGGCCTAAATATGTGGACAGTTCAGGTTTTCTCATCCCAAATCAGGGATTGTTTTTGTCCCCCCCAGCATCACCACTCAGCATCCTTTGCATCTCTGTTGCCAAGTCACTTGTGCATGAGCATGGCAAAGATTTTGAGACAACACTTCTTAGTCTACAAAGGTGTAAATCTCCTTATATATATATAAAAGGAAGAAATTCTTTACTGTGATGGTGATGAGGCACTGGAACAGGCTACCAAAGGAAGCTGTGAATGCTCCATCCCTGGCAGGCTCAAGACCAGGCCTTGAGCAACCTGGTCTTGTGGAAGATGTCCCTGCCCATGGCAGGGGGTTGGAACTATACGATCTTAAAGTCCTTTCCATAGAATTACAATCAGTTCTATGATTCTATGAAAAACTGATTAGGGAGGAAGCATGAATTTGAAAAAGCATACCAAAAATTGCTGGAGAAAGAGAAAAGGAAAAGGGATGGGATGGGATGCCAGTCAAAGTGCTTTCAGGTAGTACATACTCATAGCTGTAGTTGTGTTTAAAACCAGTGGGCCACTAGCAGCCTGCAACAAGCAGCAGATGGCTATGCTGTAGGAGCCATCCGCTCCCTTTGAAAACAATGGTGACTTTTTGTAAGAATAAAATTACCCATTTGCTATAGGTAAGTGTGCTGACAAAAGGAGTGAAACTAGGAGAGGGAAAAAAAACACATTCAATGGAAATCCTCATATGTAGAAATATCCTCATATGTAGAATATGTATCCTCATATGTAGAAGTGTCACTGGTTTGTATTCTGGACCTAGCATGGGACTTGATAGGAAACAAACCGTCGCTGGTGTTTGCCCTGCATGAAAGAGGCTGCACTTCAAGCTATTTTCCCCCTATATGTGCATGATATATGTGCATCCCACCCGGGAACACATGGAAAATGAGTTACCCACCACTCCTTGTTTCTGTACCTTAAATATTCTAAGGCTTAAAAATGACCAAGATCCAGTACAATGGGAGGAAATACCAGATAAGGGCACCATCATCTCCAGACTTGTGCTTTTTATGATATTATAAACAATTGTGTTTAGTTAAAGACTCTCCTCAAGCTCACCATGTGAGCCTATTTATAGGTGGTGGGGGAAGGAGAAGCTCCTGTAGCAATCTTGTGTATCTCTTTCACCTTCCTCAAGATCTCCCCACAAGTACTCATCCTACTGCTTGTTGAAGCAGCCTATTTTTGATCTTTTCTGATAGTGGGGTCATATTAATTTAATGGAAAGAGTGTAATAAATTATAGTAATGAACGTCATCACGTAGCATCTGCTGTTCAGGAACCATGCCTGCAGTCACCAGCTCCAGATTGAAACATCTCAGCTTCTCATAAGCTTTTGCAATATGAGGAGAAAATTCTTGTCCCATTGCAAGCAGGACTGGAGTGAGGCAGCACATACCTATCTAAAGGAGCTTAAAACAGGGCATCAGTGATGAGATGTCTCATCTCACAGAAGAACCACCCAGATCTCCAGTGTCTGAAGCAGAAGGCAGTGTGGTGCACTTCAGGGTGTCTCCAAGGCTCCCCATCCCAGCTCCTTGCCATGGGTTTTCCCTCCCAGGCTGGGCTGTGGCTGCTCAGCTGGTGTTTTGTAAGTGGAAAACCAAGGTGGAAGATGACAAAAGTTGGTAGAAGTGAAGCTGAAGGAATTACTAAAGCCTTGCCAACATAAGCCCAGGGATGACAGCTCCAGCCAGCCTTGACTTCCTTCCTGGTTTGTGTGGTCTGCAGGTTTGGTATGAATTCAAATAGGAAAAGTCTGTGACATAGTGAATAAAAGTGACTACTCGCTTCCCCATGACAAATTCAGCTTAGAGGTCTCCCAACAGATTACTAATCAGGTCCTTCTCTTTAATTAGCCGTATCTGAAAGGAGCAAAGCCCTACTGTGCACAGCTGCCAGCTCGGCAGGAGACATGCATCTCCAGGGAAAACATTCACATCATCAGGATAAACCTGAAATTGAATCTTATTCATATAATCAAAACATCTTTGATGATTCACTTCCCATCATTCCTGTAAAGCATTCAGGATATAAATAGCTGTGTTTTAGGTATAAAAGACATGCGAACCATCCTCCTGGATGTGTGACAGAACAAGTCCAGCAGGTTTAATGGCTCCTGTTCCCGGATATAAACGGAATATCAATCATAGTTCATTTATCATCAGGTATCTGGGGTGGACACATGCTCTGCATAGCAGGATTGATGGACCTGTCAGGGTGCATGGGGATCAGTTAGCAAGAGGGACTCTTTCAGTCTGGTTTGAGACCATCTTAGGAACCTGAGCTTCCACAAGTCCATGAGACCTGATGAAATCCATGCACGGGTCCTGAAGGAGCTGCAAATGAAGTTGCTAAGCCACTGTCCATCATAGTTGAAAAATCATGGCAGTCAGGTGAA
>JAOEHY010017769.1:0-42109 GCA_025447955.1 Psilopsiagon aurifrons | reverse complement strand
CTGCTATGAGGTCTCCACACAGCCTTCTCTTCTCCAGGCTGAACAGCCCCAACTTTCTCATCCTATCTTCGTATGGGAGGTGCTGCAGTCCCCTGATCATCCTCTTGGCCCTCTCTGGACTTCTTTCAACAGTTCCATGTGCTTTTTATGTTGAGGACACCAGAACTGCACACAATACTCCAACTGAGGTCTCATGAGAGCAGAGTAGAGGGGCAGGATCACCTCTCTCAACCTGCTGGTCACACTCCTTTTCATGCAGTCCAGGATACGGTTGGCTTTCTGGGCTGTGAGTGCACACTCCTGGCTCACGCTCATTTTGTCAATGACCAACACCCCCAAGTCCTTCTCCACAGGGCTGCTCTCTATCTCTTCTCTACCCAACTTGTAGCAGTGCCTGGGATTGCTCCAACCCAGGTGTAGGACCTTGCACTTGTCATGGTTAAACTTCATCAGGTTGGCATCCGCCCACCTTAAGAGCATGTCAAGGTCTCTCTGGATAGTATCCCTTCCTTCCAGCGTATCAACTGAACCACACAGCTTGGTGTCATCGGCAAACTTGCCAAGGGAGCATATGAGAAATTGGAAAGTAAAGAGCACATATTTGCCATTTCTTCTTGAGGCAGTGGGTATGTGACTGTTTGTGTTCTAATTTTTGTTATAGGAAAGGTATTATTGTATGCACATTATTGTGCCAGGTCTGTGCACTTACTGCATAAAATCAGATTGTTCCTGAAAAAACATCAGTGCTTGAATTCAAAACTCCATTAAATTCTCCTTGATTGTGATGCAGACCTTATAATAAGGCGTAGTAGGGCAGATGTTTCACCTCATTTCATTGCTTAATAATTAATTAGAACTTGAAATTTCTTAAGTATGGAAGGTATGCTGTCTGGACTGCACAAGTATGGGTGGAGGTCTTACTAAGTACTCTTATTCTGTTTTGTCATTAGTTTTGACTTTCTCAGAAGAATGCGAAATACTGTATGTTGAACTGCTTGAGAAATCAGTTTCCGTTGCGCTGTTTATAGTGCATGTAAAATGATATGGATCGAAGATGGTAGCAGAAGCAGACAGCTCTTAATCATACCAAGCATTGTACTCAGAGATCTGAAGTCTCTGTGAGTTATTTTTCTAAATGACACTTTGAATTTAGGCAAGAATTGTTGACTGTTCAGGCTGCATGTACTGTTTAAGTTCAGTGCTATTGGAACTTAGCTTTTAAGAATGTATGGGAAACATGAGAAGGAGTCGAAGTAAGGCTGTGAATCACCAGGTGTTTTTAGCTTGATTAGAGCCATGCAAGGCTACCAGTGTTTCTTAAGGGGTGTCAAAGGCTGCCCAGCACAAGGCTTCCAAGTGTTGTCTGAAGTGACTCACTGAGTGAGCTACAGTGGGAGATCACTTCTAGATGTTGCTGTAAGAATGTTAAACCACACAGCTGAGTTGGTCACAGTTTACATAAGGAAGCAAATTCAGCTCTCAGAATAAAATACTGTGGAGTTATAACACAGGATTTGCAAATGATTGTTTTGCCAAGTAGTTGAGTATATCGGGTATGCTATGCAGATAATGGATGTATGCACACCCATTTTAGGTTGAGGAGTGTTCCTTTTTATTAAAAAACAGCAACAAATTCTTAAAGGAATCGAACGTTCTCCATCACAAATAATTACTTGCTGAACTCATAAGAGTATACAGTGAAAAAGAATGTCCAGACCTCTAAGTAAACTCCAGTAAGTTTATATACTGAACTGGCAATACAGAATTCCTCCAGTAAGTTTATATACTGAACGGAAATGCAAAATGATTGGACAGTCATCTTAACATGAAGTGCATGTGTGATACCTATTGCCAGTACTAAAAACTAAAAATAGTCTCATGAACGTTTTGAAATGCTTATTCCAAAAAAAGTGCATGCTTGAGTAATTTTATTTTAAAAGAATGTTGAAGTGCTTGATGTTGTCAAGAGAAGGTAACACCAGCCAGACTTCACAGGAGTGTTTGATTACTTTATTCATGGAATCCTTTGTTATTTCAAACCTGGGTTTGATTCTACTGGAGCAAGCTGGAAAGGTCTGAGATTATTTTACAGTTATGTTAATGCTCTGTCCTGGGTTCAGCAGTAGCAGTCATTTTTCTCCTTCTTAGTAGCTGGTGCAGTGCTGTGGTTTTGACTTTCAGCCTGGGAACAATGCTGATAACGCTGAAGTTTTTTGTTGTTGCTGAGTAGGGTTTACTTCGACCAAGGACTTTTTGAGTCTCATGCTCTGCCAGGGAGGAGAGGAAGAAGGGAGGAAGCAGAGAACAGGACACCTGACCCAAACTAACCAAAGGGGTATTCCATACCACAGCACGTCATACTCAGTATATAAACTGGGGGCAGTTACCTGGAAGATCACTGCTCAGGTCGGGCTGGGTATGGGTCGGCAGGTGGTGAGCGGTTGTATTCTCTTCCCTTGTTATTTCCCTTATCATTATTATTATTGGTGGTAGCAGTAGTGGTTTGTGTTATACCTTAGTTACTGGACTGTTCCTATCTCAGCCTGTGGGAGTTACATTCTTTCGATTCTCCTCCCCATCCCCCCGGGGCCGGGGGGAAGAAGAAGATGGGGGAAGTGAGCGAGTGGCTGCGTGGTTCCAAGTTATCTGCTGGGCTTAAGCTGCAACAGCTGTCCTTAGGTAAAGTTGTTCAAGGACATCTAGTAACTTAGTGGCTTTGCTCAAAAAATTGCTATTGACAAAAAAAGTTCCCAAGTTACAGTCTAATAATGTTTAAGGGTATTGTTTCCTATTGATTAGAGTACATGTCTTTATAAGATATGAAGTGCAAAAGTTATTTCAGTAGTTTCATTTCCGTATCAAGTATGAGCTTTGGATATTGTCTTTTGTCAAATGTATGTTTGGAACCCTTTCATGTGCAGTTACTAGGTCTATATTTTGTTCAGATTTTCAATGGAGAGATAATAGCACATGATGCAAATTGTATCATACTGTATAGGAGAAAAATCACATATAAAAAGTTCATATGTCATGCTCTTTTGTCAATTCTGATAATAAAAATCTTTAAAAATGGCAAACAATTCATGATTTTGTTATTTATAGATTAAATTAATAGCTATGCCATCTGTTATGTATTATCTCTTTCTTTTAACTTAATACTCAGAAGACTTTCCAAGGTTTGGGGGTGATACCCGAATCACTAACCTACAGTAACCTGCCAAGTTAAATTCTTACGGGCTTAATAACTAGCTATCTTTCGTTAATAATTCTGAAAAAATCTCACTTAAAAAAAACTTAATTTATAAGTTAATAACATAGAATCATAGAATGGTTAGGGTTGGAAAGGACCTCAAGATCATCTAGTTGACCCCCTCCTGCTATAAGTAGGGCGCCTTGCCCAAGGCTGTGTCCAGCCTGGCCTTGAACACTGCTAAGGATGGAGCATTTGTTGCTTCTTTGAGATATGGAACATGGTATCTTTATATTTTCTAATTTTTCTCTTGCTCCTAGCAAGTGTCGTGAGCTCACTTGTAATATAGTTATGAAAATGTACAGTGAAGCTGTTAATGGTTTCTAACATTCAGATTAATTATATTATCTGGCCATATATTATTACATTAAAAAATCTGTTCTAGTAAGAAAGAACACTGTTATATCATGTTTGACCCCTAAAGAGATTATTTCACTGGAAAAGCTAGAAGTATCTTTCAAATTAATTGCAAGTCCCAGGTAAAAGCTGCAATGCAGTAGTCAGAATTTGATAGTCTAATTCCAACAGCTGATATTCAGTTCATGTTCTCGGTGTGTTTTTTGTATTTTAAAGAAGCGGCATTAATATAAACTGCCATCTCTTATTTAAACAAGCTAACTAAAAAAACCCTTAAAGACTTTTTTTATGGCCTTCTGAACCTGGAGTAGCTAAAACTGTAACGTTAAATTTGCTGAACCCATGACAGTTCTGAAAAAAAGTTTTGTTAAATTATAGTAGCTGAATGAAGCTGCAAAAGTAATGGTGCATCTTTAGAGGAACTTATAATTTATATCGTGTAAATATTTATGATATTCTGTAGACTCCCTGATGTGAATCACATGCTCATTGGAATTTTTAAATGTCTCTCACAGAAAGTCCATTTTTTCCATTTTACTTTGTTAGAATTTCTGTGGTTGGTTGTAGCCTCATTAGCTGTCATTCTTCCTTTCCAGGTCTCCTCTCTTTGGTGCTTTACAATTTGATCCATAACGGTGAATGTCTTAAACACTTAGGAGAGTATTTCTAGCACATAGAGAACATCGTTAACTCTTTTTTCAGATTTCTGAAACTGGATTGAACAGAAGTATCTGTAAACTTCTCTTAGCAATTAAAGAAATGGTAATTTTGAGGACATACTTGCTGAAGATGTTCCAGTGGTCTCAGCTGCTAAAATTTGACCTTGGATTGAGATGCGCTTGCATAGACTAGTCTGCAGTTGTGGAAAGAGCTGCACTTTTACCTGTTGCTTTGTCCCCATACCTCAGAGTACCCTGCCCTCCGTAAGGGAAAGAAGCAGTTGGGGTATTGGCAGACGTTTTCAGCTCCCTGCCTTCTCTGAAACAGTGCTGAGCTAAATGGAAGTGTTTGATAAACTAAAAAGAGGTGCCAGCTATACCATAGTGGTGTGTTTGATGCAAAATAGATGGGAGATACCTACGTCAGCTCTGAATTTGACAACTTGTGTGCCAGAAAAATATATGGAGGTAAATGGACTGAAAGAGAGCTCAGCTCTAAGGCAGGTATGCTGCTTTGCAGAGCCTGAGGTGTACCCCAAGAAAGCTGTTTGATCTGTCTTAAAGCCCCTGACAAAAATGATCACGTAAATGATGAAGGTAAATGAGATTATGTGCAGATTTAGAAGATTTTTTTAAATCATATGTCATGTGTTTGTTGCCATAGAGAGTAGTCATGTGGATCTGCATGTTAAAAATGGGATTTGTCTTCTTTCTCTTAGTATTGTGCATTTTAGGTATCATAAAAAAGAACTTGTGTGATCTGTTCAGTTTATAGCCTTGTTTGCTTTCTTAGTGAAATTACTTGTGAATAATAGTCGATAAATGGATATATTTATTAGGATTTTTTTGAATAACAGCTTTAACTTATTAAAGAAAATCAGTCCAAGTGCATCATCTACTGTGTTTAATTTTCCTATTTTTGTTTAATGGTGAAATTTAGTAAGTATTGAATATAAAGTTACAAACAGTAGGTGACCTGTTAAAGGCTGAGGAAGTATTCTGGAGAAATATCTTTGTGTGGTTTTCTGTTTTGTAGGTATCTCTTTACGTACAGATGGAGACAGACTAGTAAATGGGTGCTTGCTCTGATCTGGTACAGCTGTATCTGGTCTCCTTTTGTGAGGATGATTTTTTAACAAAGTGATACTTTGTTTTATAAATTTCTTAACTAACAAGTTAAGGAAAGGATCAAAATCCTGTTCAGTTTAATATCTTTTCTGTGTAGCCTTAAATGTAAAGTGTTACTATAAAAAATAACCCAGTACATTAATTTTCTGTTCTCTAGGAAAAAAAACAACAGCTCAGTGTTTTAATAAGAGACCTGATTTTTCTTGTTACGTACCATCAAGTTACCCATAGAAATATGGGGATGGAAATGGGGATACTTTTAGATGCTTAAATAAGGATTTGGCTTCTTTGGAACAACATGGCCTTGTGGAAGGTGTGCCTCCCCATAGCAGGGAGCTTGGAACTAGATGATCTTTAAGATCCTTTCCAACAGGAACCATGCTGTGATTCTGTGATTCGGATACCTAGTTCAAGACATCTTTATGGGGAAGACTGAGCCTTACTGGGTTTCCCTCCTTTTCTTGATCTGTTGTTAGTTCTTTTGGAAGTTTGTAATATATGCTTATCCCAGTAATACAGTCTGTGGATTTAGACTGGTAATAGCAGCTTCGTGAGGGCTCAGAGAGAGGAATTCACAAAATCTGTCAGTGAGTGATGCCAATCTTGCTAGGCTTTCTCTGTAGGCAGTGGAGAGTCAGCCTTTCTAGAGAGTGAATCAAAGCAGGAGCTCGATTTAGCCACTCTGAATTCCTCTTTACAATAGAAGAGTGTATGTGTTCTTTCTAGGCTCAAGTTAAATGTTGTCTGTCTTTTTTAATAAAAGCATTTGGTTTTAGTCTTTATAAAATCACTATTAAACGTAGCCTGTATGGGAAAGGCAAATACAAGTATTTTTAATCACAAAGGCAAATAATTTCAGAGCTGTCACAAAAAATACCAATTGCATGTCTGGAAAACTCCTTCAAAAGCGTGTGAAAATTATCTTTATATTTTTTTGGCAACCATGGTAGCTTTCACACCACAGTTTCGTTTGATTCAGTCCTTTGGTAGAAATCCTGTGAATATATCTAAAAAGAATGGCATGTATTTAGTAGGAACTTTTATTTAAAGCATGGAAGACAAGCTGTAGGGACCTGATGCAGTAATTTAAGTACTTTCTGTTTGCGTCATGCACCTGTGTCGGCAAAAATAAATCATGAAAGTCTACGTTTTCATCATGTCTTCGCTGCCAGTTTAAGCAGATGCTGGACTTGACTTGAAGGATCTGAAGAGTTGTCATTCTCCATTTGCTGGGTTGGCGAAGGTGTTGGGGAGTGGAAGGCTGTGCTGCAAGAGAAGGTCAAAGCAGAGAGTGGGAGCTGATAGCATTTCCAACTGGTTTGGGAGAAATCATCAAAGATATTTTACCACTGCTTTAAACCAGTTACTATTTCTGGGTAAAAGAGTTTCTCGTGTTTTGTATTTCCAGATGGACCTTCAACTGATAAAGATTCTGAAGAAAAGAAAAAGGAGCCTGCATCGTCCTCACAAAATAGTCCTGAAGCAAGAGAAGAAAGGTGTGAAGTTCTTCATGACTATACAAATGATCTCACTCAGTATAAACATTAAATTGGTTGGTCAAAATTTGTCATATTAGAGACAGCTTCCACATTCTTTTCTGAAATAGAGCTATGTAAGAAATGGTATTTTGTTAGGGGAGTAAATCGTGCTGCTGCTGACATTAAAGATGAACATCTCGGGTCAAGATACAGCCAGACTAGTTATTGTTTATTCCATCTGTCTCATCTGTCAAATACCCCTGCCTTTCTCAATACTCAGTACTTTCTCTCTCAATAGCACTGAGCTTTGAGAACTGTAAAACATCTTTCAGTCACAGCTTTATGGTAATTGCATACGTTAGAGGTTTAGAGCACTACTTTTGTCTGTTAGCTTTTACATTCAATAAACAATCCCACTCTGCACTTTTTTTGGTAAATACAAAATACGTGTTATCAGAAAAAATGAGCACCATGTTAATGACATTATAGGAGCTGAAGAACATTTGCAAAATAGTACCAGCAGGCCTATTTCTTCTATATATTTCTGGTTTTAGTGAATTAGTTTGTAGCAGCCATTTTCAAATTGAAATTAACCTCTAACCATTTGTTGTGATGCAAGCTGAAAACTTTCTAGTTCACAGTTTGCAAAGCTGTTTGTCATCCTGGTACTACTTCAGTACAGTAAGCAGACTGAATGCATAGCATTCACTGCACGGTGCATGTTAGTGTTCTCTATCTTCACTGTTTTCTAAAGTTCCATGGGGGAAAGAAAAGATTTCATGTTAATGGAAAGAGCTCAAACTTACATGCCACATAATGGAATGAGATACCTGCTGTGTCTCTATTGTGTAATACCCTGGTAAATATTCTAACGACACTTTTAAAGTTGGATTGATGCTAGAACTATAAGTATCTTTAAAAGAGTGGCTTGTGTTCTTTTTGTTTGGAATACCATCAAATGGGTATAGCAAAAGACCTGTGTTTTGTCCTGGAACAAAGTTATTTGAAGAGGGGGGGAAAAGCATTAATAGTAGCTTTCTTTTGCCTTTTTTTAGCAGTTCAAGTAGCAATTCCAGCAGCAGAAAGGAGGAAGGTAGTGCTCCCTCAAATTCTTTCATCCCTTCTTTTCCCCGGGCTCCAAGCACTTCGGATTCTGTACGAGTGAAATGTAGAGAAATGCTCTCTGCAGCGCTCAGAACAGGAGGTGAGCTTTTGTAGACTATTTTTCAAGTTTTAACTATTACCTTCTTCTCTGTTTCAGTCCCTCCCACTATTTTTCTCAATCCCTGTGGAGTAGAATAAGCTCTGTTTATGTCCATTTGTGTGTATACACCCATAGCCATTTCCCCCAGACTGCAAGTAGTGAGTAACCTTGACAGCATGGGAATGTATTGAAATACTTTTTTGTTGCTGATGATACAGGACATTTTGTGTCATCTGTTCATCTGATATCTTGCTTACTGTGGAACTTCTTTTCAGGAAGGTTATTGACTCCTTATTGCCCATTTGAATTGTATTTTTGGAAGCTGCTGGGTTTTTTTGTCTTCTCTCTGACCAAGAATGCCACTATACATGCGCCTGCCTTTCTTACACCAGAGTCCCTGGGGGCCTTCACATTGTGTATTTTGAAGGCTGCTTTTCTCTTTTTCAGTTTAATCTTGAGGATTCATTGAGATAGGACTCTCTCAATGAGAGTCTTGCATTGCTCTATCTTCATGCTTTTGGGCATCTGTAAATTCCTTGACTGTTTTGTTTTCTCCTTTCTTCCCTCATCTACACTTCATTGTCTTTAAACTGATAAAATTAAATGACACTAGATGAGGAGCAAACTGAAACTGGACTCTCAGAATGATCTGACTTTTTTCTTGTGGGTCCTTTTCTACCAGAACTTACGACCCAGTCCTGTTCCTCTGTTCTTAGCTTAGCTTAGCATAGCCTGACCCAGTGTAAGCAGACTTCTGAGTCTTCCATTTTTACCCTCTTCTCTCTTTTGTTCTTTCACTTAATTCACAGAAATTCAGGTATAGACAGTAATCAAAGCTAACTAAAGACCATGAATTTGTGGTCCTCTTGGATATGTAGTTCAGTAACTTCTAAAATAATTTGTGACAAGAAATTACATGCAGCATCTTAGTATTCATAATTGTACGTAGCCTTAATTTTAGCTAGTTTTGTAAGAACTCCTTTTTGCTAAGTTTTCTATAGGACATATATACACTGTTCATCTGTGGATTGAATACAGGTATCAGAACATAAGGTTATTTTCTGGTTTTATAGCCTTCTCCATGAGATTGAAGGAGAGATGGTGTTTGGATTACTTGGTGAAGTACACTCATGTTAAAATGAGAAGGAGGAAAACGCATACTGTATTTAATTTATCCTAAGCTGTCTTGGAAAGGCAACTGTCTTTATGAGTAAGGGTTTTGGTCAGAAACAGTAAACAATTATCTTGAGATAATTTAGGTCGAGTGTTGAGTTTTCTTCAAAATTGCTATTGTTTATTTCCTCTAATTTACATGTTTTATGACACATCTCTGCTTTGCATTTAAAACAAAAATGTAATAATACTGTTTCTGTTATTTAATTGCTGTGTTTCTAATGAAATCTTTCTCTTGCATGCAAAACATTAATTGCTTATGCTTGTATTGTGTGGACTGAAACAATTGATGAAACGGAATACAAAAATATTTTCTGCTTAGAATAGCATGTTCTGTGCTGAGGAGATGGGTGTTTGCCGAGCCTATTAAAATATTAAAAATTTTTCTGTATAGGAGTGATTTTTGTTACTGTGTTTGCAACCAGATGTCAGAACTTTTGTTTTTGTGAAAGACTTAGTCTTTTTCTACTTTTTAAAGCTTCAGTTGCTCTTCATTTCACTTATTTTTGTTATTTCAAGTGATAAGTAGACAGTAAATTAAACTTGTCTATACAAAAAGAAAACTCAACTGCAGTTGTTTCATAATTGGCTGAGATTGAGTTTCAGATGGGTTTTCAGGAATGTAGAACACTGATGAGATTGTCAGGTTACTAATATTCTATTTTTTCTCAGATGATTACATTGCTATTGGTGCTGATGAGGAAGAGCTGGGTTCTCAGATTGAAGAAGATATCCTTTGTTACACGTCTGTGTGCTCTGGAGCAAAAGTATATTTTAAAAGCATTAATAATGTTAAATATAATTAACTGGACCTATACATTGAATATTTTTCTAAGTTTTATTTAAAAGAGAAATAGCAAGCTTTGTTCACACATCAGTGCAGAAATTTAGTGTTTGATAAACCAGCACAACCTAAATGATTTGTCTTAAAACATGTAGGAATGTGTGTAGGTGAGTGTGTGTGGGTTTTTCCAGTTCAGTATGTTTTCACTGCAGCAGCAGTATTGTATCTTAGTGAAGCATTCTGACATAAAATGCTGGGCTCTTCTATTTTAAAATCTTGTTAAGAGTTTTAATATTTTTATAATGTCTGTTTCATTTTCTACTAGTTTATTTCTAAATTATTCAGAATTTTCGAGAGTTGTTCTCTTAGCAGTGTTTGAATAGTTACAGAGCAGAGTTCTGAGCTTCTTTTTCTTTTACCTTGGGTTTTGGGTGTTTTTTGAGGGGGGGGAGGCATATTCTTAAGGATAGAAATAGTTTAAGCTTCATGATTCTGACTTGGCTAATGTTGTTTGGTAGTTACAGTCAGCCACCATTCCTGTTAAGGAATTCCCTGCTGCAAACCTGTTTTAAAATTCTATTAGTGAGCTGAATATTTGGTTTAGAAATCAGTTAGTCCTCGGGATGAGGTCAAGGCACTGGACATAAATTTATGGGTGGCTTTACACAATTTCGGTTGACATCTTACTACACCTTTCACTGACCATGTGCTGAACTATGATTAGGCTTCAAAAATGATGTGAAGTCTTCTGTGTTTAACAGAAAAGTAGAAGGAGGAGTTGATCAGCAGTGGAGAAGTACATTGCTTTAGAAAATTTGACTCCATAAAATAGTCCTTTACAGTGCTCAACTTTACTTGTTTTGTTCCTTAAATCCAAAGCACCTATTTTTCAAGAATTAAAAAACACTGATATGAAATACAAAAACAGGGTACGAAGTAGAATATCGAATCTCAAGGATGCGAAGAATCCTAACCTGAGGAAAAATGTGTTATGTGGGAACATTCCTCCTGACAAGTTTGCGAAAATGACAGCAGAGGTAAGCAAAGCATAGGTCTTGAGCTGTTTTTCTATTGGACTTAGCCACAAAAATAATGTATTTAAGTTGTCTGCATTTTTGAAAGACTGTGGCATGTTTGTGGCTTGCACAGTCTGTACAAGGCTATGTTGGGACAGGGGGAATGAAGGAGGTGTCTTAATGTTTCCTGAATGCCTGATTTTGTCTGTAAGTCAGAAGGCAGATGAGCTGTTGCATGCAGATTTCCTGAAACATGGTATATTGTGCTGGTTTTAAAAGGGCACGTGATGTATCAGTGGTAGTTTTTAAGTTCAGGAAGATGTAAATCTGACTGGCTAATGACTCCAAGCTGCTTACACATTCATCTTTCTGGATATGTAAGTGTTAGCATATCTTGCCATTTGTTTTTTGAATGCTAACCTCTGCTGTTTTACGCCTGTGCAATATAGAGCACTGTGGTTTTAAAGATCAGTCTCCCACCTGTTGGCATTTTCAGTGTTTATCTAAAGCTTATCTCTTGAATCTGCCTTTTGAATTCTTGAAGTGAATTTGAAGAAAAATCTTAACAATGAATAGAAAAAACCATAAATGGTAGGGGAAAGAAGCTAGGAGAATTGCCTTTTAAATCCAATTAAATTTCTGTTAAAAGAATATTTTTAGCACTTGAATAGAAATTCCTGTTTACATGCTTACTGTCTTTACAAATTCCTTTTGAGATGCTTGCTGTCTTTACAAATAAAACTAGATTTAGGAAGTCAAATAAAAAAATAGATTTTTATGAGAGAAAAATGAAAGCATGGTTAACATCTGGTTTCCGTTTTATAGTTCTGCTTGTGCATTTTGGATTCTACCCATCCAAATGAGGTGTAAAGCAGTATCTTGGAGACTGAAAGAAGTGGGATTTAAGATGATGTAATGAAAATCATGGTTAGCTTTTTTCTAAAGGTTTTTTTGGGGTGTTTTGTTTTCTCCTTTCTTTAGCTTTATGTAAAGATTAAAGCAAACAAACTGATAAGAGTGTATTTAAAAAAAACAGTAGATTGTATCTTTAGCACATACTTAGAGTTGTTCTTTCTACTGTGTGTATGTACATATGCATAAATATATGTTTTGTGTTAACCAGTGGCCTTTCTTTGTATCAGTTAATATGTTGAGTTAAAAACTCAATGGCTAACATCCACCCCTAGCCCCCTTTACATGAGATGTGGAGTTAAACTTTACTGGAGAAAAATGGAACAACTTGGTTTTTGCTATGCATACATGAATACTGTACATTGAGGAGATCCTACACACTAGAACTGTTTTAAAGGAAAAAGAAAATTGGTGAATCTGAGGTGTTCAGTTAGTGTTTTGAAATGAAGTGCATATAACTTCTGGTAACATATGGTAAGTTACATCTATACTATATTTCTCAGTACAAGTATGGAAATAGTCAAAATAGGGTAAATTTTTCCTAGAATAATCTTCTGTAGGTCAGTGAGATAATTATAGAAGGATGTAACCTAGGGAAATGATCTTTTTCTTCTTCTCTAGAGAACATTTAAGTTACCCATTAGCTTCTCTCTGTATTACATTTCTGAACTTCAGAAATACATTTACATAGAAATGTTTCCAGGTGTTTGATATTACAGCTTTTACTGATTTTCTTTTTCCAGCTGCATAAAAACCCCACCAAAAGCAAACAATATTTTGTAGCTTCTGTGCTGTGAAATATCCCAACTTCAGTTTTATAAAGCTAAAAATTTGTATAATTACTTTGCCCTTCAGTAATGTTGCTGTTCATAGATTGTAAATTTAAAAAAAATGGTATGGACTTGCACGGTGGTGATGGCTTGTTTAAAGCTAAAACTCTCTACTGAACTCTGCTCTTTGTCTGTAACAGGAAATGGCAAGTGATGAGCTGAAAGAAATGCGCAAAAATCTGACCAAAGAGGCTATTAGAGAGCACCAGATGGCTAAAACAGGAGGTACCCAAACTGATCTGTTTACATGTGGAAAGTGCAAAAAGAAGAACTGTACATACACCCAGGTATACGGTTATTCAGGCTCTTTGTTTTCCTTTTTCAGAGCTTAAGTTCTATATAAACATTGTCAGAGAAAAAGTTTTAATTGCAAAATGAACTTTTAACAAAACACTTAACAAATTACAAAGTATGTCAAGATAGTTGGATCTATGTAGATGTGCTTATGAAAGAATGTTTGTTGTATTGATTTGCCAAAGATTTTATGCAAATCCAAACTGATTATTTGTATAGCCTGAAAGGTCACTTTCTTTGCACTGCTGAGTTTTTGTTAATTCTTTTATTACTTCTTGTATTAATACAGTTTTATGTGGAGAAGGGCTAATATACTGGTTTCGGTATGTGTATACATTTCTTTAGAGAGGGAATAAATAGCAGAAAATAATGGTGCATATGTATAAAATATACATCATATGTGTAAATCTACCATTTGACTCTAGACCCTGATTTACAGTCATTTGTACAACCTTTTTATATTTTAATTAGGAAATATGTGTAAGAAGCAGGGATTTAATTTGTTTAGCAGCACTTCGGGGCATGTAATTTTGATCATAAGATCAACTGCATTTGTAATATTGTGTATCAAATGCTTTAAGTAGCAAGCTGTTTTTCAAATCGTGACACTTTCAAGCCTTTGCATCACTAAATATATGTAAAGCTGTACTGAACATGTAGTTTTACAGCAGTCTCTTTTCCTAGAAGTATGTGCAGTTTCTATGCTAAAATTGATATTTTAGTGCTGAATCTGTCAGAATGTGTTTATGATGGCTTTATAGTCTAGGGATAAAACCAGTTTCAATTTATATGAAAAATTAACCTATTTTTATTTAAATATGTTTCCTTAACATTAAACTTTGATTTTAAACCTTTACATGGAACATACACTAACAGTTGATGATACTGATTTTCCTTTTTTGCTCTGGATTTTGCGTTTATCAAAGGTTCAAACCCGCAGTGCCGATGAACCCATGACAACGTTTGTTGTCTGTAATGAATGTGGAAACAGATGGAAGGTAAGCCTGATAGACTGCTCGACGTATTTGATAGCAGACAGCCAGGCTCTGTGCTTAATTTTGGTTTACAGTAAATGACAACTGAGATTCTGTTGACTTTTGGTTATTGCTTACCTCATTAATGATATTACATGTTGATAGTGCAAAGAAAAGTATTTTTCGCTGAAGATGTGAGATCATTCAAGTAGGGCAGTGTCAAGACGTTAGTTTAACCCTTGTGACCTTTAGTTGTAATACTGCTTTGCTACACAAACTAGTGGCAAGTTAGTCACTGTGTTTTTCTTTACCCAAAGATATTCTAATCCTTTTTAATCTGTGCTTTGGTGAGTGGAATTGGCCTTTTTAGACTTTTCATCATTGTTTTTTTCTGTTGTGGGTTGTTCTGGGGTTGGTTTTTTTTCAACTCTGGAAAGGAGAGGGGATAAAAAGAGATGGCTGATCCATATTCCTGTGCCAGGATGAGTAGGGCAGTGATAACTTGATTTAGTTCTTTTCTTTCCAAGTTTGGGAAATAGGAATTGTAAAGCTTTTGAGGAACACATAGTCCAATAAAGTGGAGAAATACTGAAATGAAGGCCTATAAAATGTACAACTTCAGATGCAATAGCATGCAGTATGAAGCATGTACCCAAATTCCCTTGTTTTTCTGTTAAGAACACTGCAGAACTATGTTGCACAGCATATGTCAAGATTACAGCAGTCATTTCATGCATCTAGTTTTATATATGTTACTACTGAATATTGTATAAATATGTACTCTGAGATGCCTAAATAATTTATAAAGCTTAGAAATTATTTGATGTAGCACCTGGAAGAGTTCATTTGTCCTTAAAACCTTCTGTAAGGTGGCGGTTACAAAAGTGTCTTGTATAAAGATGCTTGAGTGAAGGAATGGGTATGATATAAACAAGTGCTTTAGTAATTTCCATATCCAAAGTGTAGTGTCATATTTTTGTTTCTTCTTGCAAAGATTTAGAAATAAGCTGTATGAAGAGCTCATAAAAATTCTTTTCTTTTGACAGTTCTGTTAGAAGAAGAAATTGTCAAGACATCTGGACCAGTATGAAAGAGGATTTTGTAATTGGCTTTAAAAACTAGGCTAAGCATCTAGCTTCCTGCAAGTGAGAGAAATTTGGGGTTTTTCTTTTTCCTTTTCTTTTTTTGTGGGTTTTTGTTTGTTTGTTTGTTTTTAAAGCAGCATACATGCCTGAAGTTAACCTTTGTTTTGACACAGCCATCATTTCCTTAAATGCCTTCCTGTAGCTAATAGTCAGTAGGGCCAGGTTGCTCAGTTGTATGGTGAATGTTAAAATATTTTTTCATTTTTATAAGTAAGTTGACATTAAACTTTTACCAACTAAACATCTTGGTAATTGGCTTGTTTTTTTCTAACTATGTGAATAATGTGCTGCATTTTTTGTTGTCTAAAACATATCCCTGGATATGTATTTTACTTTCAGTTTGTAAGAACTGTTCAGTTTGTTCAGTTGTAAGAATAGAATTTGTTTCTTGCTGCAGCGTTCACTAGTTTTGCAAAGAGAAAAGGTGTCTGACTTCATCTAATTATGTTAAACTCAGTTGTTAACTAAATCACAATTTAGTTAACTCTCCAGTTTGTGCATACTGCTTCTGAATTGGGACTAAATTTGTGATCATGGGGTTTAGAAATTTATTAGTGGATATGACCTCTTTTGTTCATTAAGCTTGTTTATATAACCAGCTTTGATCAGTGCAATATATTTTATTGCCCAAAGCATGTATTTGACGTTCTATCAGTACGTATTATTTCTAGCAATGTCTTTAAATAGTAGGTTGCATCTGATTTGAGTGTTCAGTTTTGCTTAATGTGTTTGACAACCAAGTTTCGTTTAGACTTTGTGAATAAGCAGAGGCATTGTGTTGTAGGCTGTCCTGATAACACCAGCTAACCAGTTAATCACATTATAAGGAGGCTGGGGAGGCAATACTAAATTCACTTCATAGAAATAACATGGATTTTTGTTCATAAACTGAATTTTGAGATGTAGAGTATCCGATCTCAATCATAGACCTGCAAGTGAGAATATGTTATTTAAGTTATGGTCTTTTCCGTATGTGAAATGATACAAATACTGCTTTGTTAGAGCCTGCTTTTTAACAGTGCACATGTTTAAAAGTATTTTCAAATGTGCTTTCAAGACAAAACATATCAATGTCTTTAGAAGAGATTAAATTCTTTCATTATACTGAAGTTTATATTATTTAATTTATCAAAGCCTGAGGGTAAGGAGGTCTATCCCAGCAATGCTTAAAAGGTTCTTGGGGGAATGGGAAGAGTGTGTGGTTTCTGGAGAATCAATTCCTTGACTGTAAAGGGGAAACAAGATTTTTCTATGTTGAATATTTTTGTGTGATGGTGGCAATTTTAACAAATTAGTTGGAAATAGGATGATGACACTTGAGCTTTGGAAGACAAGAAATGTTTGGTAAATACTTTACAGAGCAAGCTTTTCCAGTCAGCCTGTACAAGAAAAGAAATGTGATTAAAATAGAAGCTTAGTTACATTTTTTCAGGCAGAAAATTGTTCAGCATTCAAAGTTTCTTGCATAACTTTATAGAAAAACATCTTTAACTGCATTTATTTGATGTTAACACCTTAATTCAGAAAACGTTTTTTCTACTAACAGAATGGGTTTATTTTTAGCCTATGTGTAGGTCCTTCGGCAGGGTTTCTTCTGAAGAATTTACTTAAAGATACATAATTCATTGTTTTTCAAGGTAAGACAGCAACAAATCAGTGGCAGATGTTTAATATCAATTACTGTGCTTTCTTTGGAGACCTTTTTAAAGAAGCAAGTCCAAAAAATTGTGTTAAAAATTAGTGCAAATTGGATGCCAACCAGACCTCAATTTCCACTGCTGTTCACAGCATATATACAGGGCAGGCACAGGTTGGTTTGCATAACCTTCCTCACACTACTGCCCCTTAATAATTGTGCCTGATTGTGGCACTTAAGAGAACTACCTTTTGAGAAAATACAGTAATTGTGTTTCTCTATACTTAACAGATTATGTCTGGACTTTATTAAAAAAACTACACAGCAATAGCACTTTCTGTGATATAGGGATACCCAAGTAGGTGTTCAAATCATAGAACCATGGAATGATTTGGTTTGGAAGGGACCTTAAAAGTTCAGGTAGTTCCAACCCCCCTACCATGGGCAGGAACACCTTCCACTAGACCTGGTTGCTCAAAGCCTTGTCCAACCTAGCTTTGAACACTGCCAGCGATGGAGCAGCCACAGCTTCTCTGGGCAACCTGTCTCACCACCCTCACAATGAAGAATTTTTTTCTAATATCTAATCTAAATCTCCCTTCTTTCAGTTTAAAGCCATTCCCCTTTGTCTTACCGATAGATGCCATTGTAAGAAGTCCCTCCCCAGATTTCTTGTAGACCTGCTTCAGGTCCTGAAAGCTGCTCTAAGGTCTCCCTGGGGCCTTCTCTTCTCCAGGCTGAACAATCTTCACTCTTTCAGCCTGTCTCCATAGCAGAGGCGCTTGAGACCTCTGATCATCTTTGTGGCCTCCTCTGGATTCACTCAAACAGATCCATGTTCTTCTTACATTAAAATATTGTTTCACCTAATGTTACCTGATGTCTGAGTAACAGCCTTCACCTTTTCTCCCTTCTGTCCCCAAAGTAAAAAGAACAGTATTTTTCTTACAATGAAAGACAAATTCCAAGAAGTAGGTCCAAAAAACATCATAGGTGCCTAAAGTTCTGTCCATGCTTTGTTTTGACTACCCAAATCCAGAAGTAATACTGCCCTGTAGCAAGCTTCAGGTGCACCTCTGTTCAGCAGGTGCTTCAGTTTTCTCAGTTGTCTGAAACTGCTCTCCTCTGTCTGAGAGAATGTGAAGTCTAAAGGATGTATAGAAGGGTGGAGAAGTGGGGCTGGGACAGTATCTCATTTCTACAAGCTGGCTGCCTTATCCATTGAACTGCAGTTGTGCCACTGCTGATCCAATACATTCAGATGTTTTATGCAATGAAACATGCCAACAGAACTGGTGATGTATCTCTCCCATCCAAGAATAGCAGGTTTGTTACCTCTATGGGCATTTTAATCCTCTCAAATGAAAGAGAGACTGGAACACAATTTAACCCTACAATTACCATGCAATATAAGCTAGTTTTTACAGTAATCTGGTAGAGAAAAAGAGGGGGCTGTATTTTTTTTAAAGTGTGTGTGTAGTTCTTAAAGGATGCCGCCTTTCTTCTGTGAGGAAGGCTAGAGGTTTCTGCTGCTTAGGAAACATAGCTTCCAGATCCTTTGTTAGAAGGCATTTCCTCATATGTAATTGTTGACTTGCTCAGGAGAAAATGTTGCGTTTAAAATATCTTTTACCAAATTAGTCTTTTTTACTAGCACTAAGCAGAAGGTAAATATCTGCTCAATGAACTTGGCTTTTGTGAATCCCACTTGGAAGCTTCTGTTTTACGAGATCATCACTAATCTTGATTTACCATTTAATCACCATTTTAAAAGGTTTGGGATTAATTTAGTTACAACATTAGTACAGAAAATCTTTCATTAATGTCATTGAAACAGTACTGATGCTTTTCATGACAAAAAGTGTGTTCTTAAGTACTGTTCAGTGCACATTGTTCAAAAATTACTTCACATTGTGCTAGTCTCATCACTTTTGTTTTCAGATCCTTTGTAATCAGGAAGTGCATAAGTGCATGATATTTGTGTGATACATTTTAATCTGCATATAGTAGAGCCCTTCAGGATATATGTATTTTTTTCCTTCGTTTGTATTGTGCTAATGACTTTGGAATTTAAAGGTCATTATATAAAGCACAATATGTTGGCTGAAGGAGCCCATGCAATTTTAATACTGCTTAGCAGGCTGGTGAAAAGAGCAGTCTTTAACAATATACATGTTCTGTGGGAGTTACTGGTTTGTGAAGTGCAGACGATGAAGAAAGAATACCAGTGGACTGGAAAGTTATTAGAGCTTAATGATACCCTGCAGTTAGATAAATGCCAAGACAAACCAACCATGCTTATTTTCAAGCCAGGATAAATTGATTTTCTGATAATTTCTTACTTGATGAATTATAAATAATATCTTGTGTCAGTATGATTTTCTCCTGCTGTTCATGTAATACCTTCTCTATAGTATCTTTTCCAGAGTGACTCACTTTTGCCCAGAGGAAAGTTGGTGCGTAATGAGCAACTATATAGTAATGAGCTGTAGTTAAAACCCTGCATTCTGTGTGGGTAGAGTTTTGTTTTCCTCCCTTTTTCTTTTTTTCCCCTTTTCTTCCTCCCCTCCCCTTCCTGCTTCAATTAAATCCAGCATTAAGCAGTCTCAAAATAACAACATATTTAGGAGAGAGTGTTGTCTGTTTGGGCTTTTCAAGAGAGTCTCTCCGGGTATCTAGGGACCAGCGTTCTGCTATTGGTGTTGGGCATAAACTTTAACCTAAACCATAGGATTAAAATCTGTTAAAATTTTTCAGGAAAGATGCACAGTGCAGAAATAAAAGGAAAATTGCCTAAAGAATTCTAATTGCGTGGAAGTTGTGGCACATGGAAAATAAGCTTAGAAATCATTTTCTTCTTCTTTTAATAATCATATGGTAACCACAGAACTGCCCAAAACAATATAGTTCTCTCTCCTCTCTAATTTCGTTTCATCTTTTTCTTTCTTGCAGAATAATGGAATGTATTGTGTGAAATAAAGTATGAGTGTTTGGCCTGTCTTCCAGCTCTTAATGAGGTATCTTTGCAGGGAAGAGAGATAACTTAAAAGAAGTGAAATCCTCCATTTTGTGAAATGACTCACTTTGAACTTTTTTTGATATGCATGTCTGATCTTTCTAGCAAGCTGAATTTGACCTAGTTAAATTTACTTTGTTAACTTAAGAATTTTAGAGTACTTTTACCCACCCTGATTAAAACAAGTATGCCAAACATATGCTGGGCTGCATCAAAAGGAGCATGGCCAGCAAGTCAAAGGAAGTGATCCTGCTTCTCTGCTCCACTGTCATGGGACCCCACCTGGGGTACTGCCTGTAGCCCTTGGGCCCTAACACAAGAGGGATGTGAACCTGTTGGATCAAGTCCAAAGGAGGCCACAAAGATGATCAGAGGGCTGGAGCTCCTTTGCTGTGAAGACAGGCTGTGAGAGAGCTGAGGTTGTTCATGAGAAGAGAAAGCTCTGGGGAGACCTTAGACCAGCTTCCTAAAGGCAGCCTACAAAAAATCTGGAGAGGGGCTTCTTACAAGGGCATGTAGTGACAGGACAAGAGGGAATGGCTTTAAACTGAGAGGGTAAATTTAGATTAGGTATTAGAAAAAAATTCTTCACTATGAGAATGGTGACTCCGAAAAGTTGTGACTGCCCCAGCCTTGGAAATATTCAAGGCCAGGTTGGATGGGGCTTTGAGCAACCCGGTCTAGTGGAAAGTATTCCTGCCCATGGCAGGGAGGTTGGAACTATATGATTGTTCTGATGACTAGACGACCCTTCCAACCCAAATCAATCTATGATTATATAGTACATACCGCATCATATGTTTGACTGCAAGTTCCCCATGAACACTGCATTACCGATATGTCTAGTTTGTTTTGTAGAAGTTACTACCTAGTTTAATACTTGATGTAAACTAAAATTGTGTTGGTAGTGTTTTGGGTATGTTTACTAGAAATTCAGCTGAGATAACCAGTGTTAGTATGTTAAGTGGTGGTGACTGCTAACTAGACCATGTCTTAAGTAGCAGCGTATAGAAGGGCCTCCTCTTAACTCAGTCATCCAGTGTTGTGGTACAGAGGAAAAGAGCACTTTGATTTGCTGTTTTAAGTTTTTTGTTTTACTTTTTCTTGCTGGCCTGTTGAATAGTGTTTTCATTTTGGAAGGAGATGATGGAAACTGGTCCATAGGTATTGTTAACTAACCATGGATTGAGTAATCTACTACGGTACTGTGTAATTACAAATCTCATCGTTACTTGTCTAATAATGCAAACGATGTAAGGGGAGAACACGTCTCCTGCTGAGTGCATTGAGGAAACAAACCAATATCCTAAATTTTGCCTTGTTATTCCCATTGTCTTTTATCAGAGGAAGTCCCCATTTTGTGGTTTTTATAGTGTTGGAATTAGGCAGCTTACTCTTGTAAGCTCTAGAAAGGTTACAGTAAATGCCACTGAACTGTGCCTGTCTGGTTCTTCCCTTCTAGGGGTCCTTTTTTTCTTTCTGTTTCCCATACGTCCTTTTCCTACCTGTATGTGTCATTTAGTTCATTTAAATAAATGTACAGGAAAAAACACAATTCAGTGGAAGTCCACTGTGAACTCCAAACTTTAATTCAGTGGAATTGTAGTGAATCTTGTAGTTTAAAATAAAGAAGTTGTTAGAGTAACATACATAGTTATACATAGAATAACGTACATAATCTGCACGTAGATTGTGCAGATTCAACTTACTTTCTTCCTAGTATTTCCTGTGATTACTGATTTTTGAGATACAGTCAGAAATCAAGTGTAATGCTTTGGGGATGCTGTAAATGAACATGGTTTATTGGTGGATAGAGCTGTTGCTTTTCTTTCGGATAGTCTGAAATAGTGCCGTATCAGAACAGAATAGTTCTAGCTTCCTTCTTTTCTCAATTAAATATGTGTGTATCTGGAATAGAAACCTTACAAGACCTATGAGATAATGGGACAGTTTAGTATGTACAAAATCAAGACGGCTGATACTGCCATCCTCTCAGGAACAAATAGTGAAGGGGTTTTACATCTACCTACCAAGGGAAGAGAAGAATATGTGAGAATTCTTGTGCTTTATTTTGGGATTTAAATGCCCAGACTCTTCTTCCTCCTAAGTAAATAATTTAACTTTATAAACATCAACAGTATGAACTTAAAAATGCATTCAGCAGACTCAATAGTCAAATAACAATTCTTCAGCAAAAGATTTTTATAGGCAGCATGATTTCAACCATTAGCTTCCATAAACTTGAGATTGCCATACCGATTTCCGTTAGTGCACCATATATGCATGAAATATACCAAGAGAAGTGGACCGTACGTAAGCCAGGTATATGTGAAACTTTGTCTCATGTAACCCAGATATTGACAGTCCTGTTTTCACTTTGGGCACACTGTGAATGGGGCAACTGGTTTGGTTTTCCAGAAAATTCTAACAATCCACTTATAAATAAAATGTAGTCTTCGTGCTCAGCTGGTGTTTGTGTCTCAGACATATGCTGCTAACAGTTTTGCTTCTGAATTGCATGCTGTGTTTGAAGAAAAAGAAATACTGCATTTTTCGAACATTTTCTCATCTTCTCTTCATTCCCTTTTGCAAAGACACACTGAATTTGATCAGAAATTGTAGTTAGCTGATTGTGTCAGAGCCCTGTGCGGGTTTAAATCATTCAGTCTGTAGTAAAACTTGCCTGAGTTATTTTCAGGTAAATATCTGATTAATTCTAAATTCCCTGTGGATTGGTGTAGCCCAGAGTTCTGTTTGTTTTAAAATAAATACATTTAAGAAAAAATCCTATGCTTCAATGGATTTTTCAGATAAGGACTGAAGCAAGTCCTTGTAAATAGCAGAGTTCATAAACCGTGGGTAGGAGTCTCTGTGCATTAAGGTATAAATTTGAAGCTGTGCATCATCAAAGGTATGTTGTGAGGGTTCCAGCATATTTCGGTTAATAACTTCTCTTACTCTGGAGTCCAGACTGACCTGCGTATTAAAACAGAAATTCACATAAATAATACTGGTGCATAGTACGTGTGGGGGGTTAGGTTTGTGTTACTGTTTGAAAAAGCAGTCTTGTTTATTTAAACTCAAAGAGGATAGGTTTAGATTAGATACTAAGAACAAGTTCTTTTCTGTGAGGGTGGTGAGGCACTGTAACAGGGAAGCCCAGGGAAGTTGTGGCTTGCCCCATCCCTGGCAGTGTTCAAGGCCAGGTTGGACGGGGCTTTGAGCAACCTGGTCTAATGGAAGGTGTCCCTGCCCATGGCAGGGGGTTTGGAACTGGATGAGCATTAAGGTCCTTTCCAACTCGAAACATTCTCTGATTTCAGCTGATGTCCTTCAAGAGTGTAAAAACTGATAAATATACTTGGGCAGAAAATGACTGTGTTGAAATTTGGAAGTAGTAGTAACTTTAGTATGGATACAGAAATTTTCTCCCTGAGGCGTCTTTACTGTGGACAAGGCGGGCTGTGATCCCATTATTACTGAAACCTGAGAGACTGGTGTACTATTTCCAGACCAACTTCCTGCTCTGTAATAGAGAGAATTTGTAATTTTTTGTGACAGTTCGTTTCCTTGGGAGTTAGTGCTATTGTAAAGAGACTGAATTTGGAGCAAGCAGTATGACGCAGACGGAAACTGTAACTCTGTTTTAAGCTGTTGCTTAATCAAATTCCTGCTAAAAAGCAGGGTGAATTGCTGTGAACCACAGATATGGCTATATAATGACTCCATGCAACATACAAATAATGTTCTCTTCTTTTTTTTCTGCAAGGCTCTAGAGTCAGTAGAAAGACATTAGTATTACTGGAATAGGCTGACTAGATTTAAAGAGCATTTTTATAAATACGTAAGTATAGTTTGCACCACAAACGATTAAGTTTGAGTTTTGCAATGATACTGGAAGGTTTAAATTTCCAGTCTACTTGGCAGGTTTGTGTTCAAACTGAACTGAGGTGTCTTCAAAACTTGACATGTTTGCTAACAGCAACTGTGATGAGTGGTTCTGTAAATTTTCGGGAAGTCAGCATGTTTGTTCTCTGCCATAGTTTGTCAGCTGCTCTTTGAGTAATTTGTGCTTTTCAGATAACACTACTTGCGGTTGCTGTGCTTTTAGGGAGGTGCACACGCCGCCTTTGTAGTGCAAAGAATAAAGAAACTCATTTGTGTGACAAAATTTGATTAGGGATAAAGTGATCATCTGTATATTTGTGCCTCAAACTAAAAATTTCACACCAGAATGCCAGGGTAGCATAGGAAGTAGCTTTGACTACTTTCAGTAGTTTTGAGGTGAGATCCTCAATAATGTGTCTGCCTTTTTATCCCCTAAATTCCTACTTGATGACAGTGGAATAGAGGGGCAAGTTCTCCCTCAGTATTGTAGCTTTAAACACACGATAGAACTATGCAAAGCAGTGTCAAAGAACATATTGGGGAAAGTTAATATACCTCTTTTGGAGAAAGGATAGAAATATAATCTTCATAAATTAGTCTTGCTTTTTCTTCAATGACACTTTTGTTGGATTCTTGTTTCAGTTCTTCACAGGCCATCCAGAAAAGCATGTTTTCCTCGCTGAATTCTGTTCGTAGAAATTCACGAAAAGCATTTCTGCCAGCTGGAGTAAGCATCAACTTGTCAAATGATTGAGCCCAGGCATTTACTTCTTCAAGAGTAGGAGCAGGGCTTGAGGAGGAAGGAGAGGACAGGAGGAGGAATGAGAGGACAAGAAGAGAGAAATGAATGACTGTTACTCAAGCTGTTTGCGGCTACCATCACAATGGAATAAAATCACAAGGTTCATGGGGCTCTATTCCTCACTGGAACTACCTAGTGCAAACTCTAGTAAACATACTTATAAGATGCTTCTTCAAAGTGTGCGTATCAAAAACTCAAACGCAGATGGTTGCTAGTGCTTCAGTGCTGAAATTGCAATTTACTGATCAAAGTAATTGCAACGAAGAAGTCCCTCCAAAACAGCTAAGCATTTTTTTCTATACTCAGTAGTCCTTGTTGAATCATTGTTAGAAACTGAATGAAAATATGTAGAAAGAAGCAATGATTCAGAATCCCATAAAAGGTACCCTCCTGTCTGTTACAGGTGCTCCTGCCTGTTTGAGCAAGAGACAGTTGCCTGACTCTTGGGAGGATTTGAGCTCCTCTTTATTATTTTTGTGAGGCTAAGCACTGCCAGTAACCTTCATTGCATAGCTGCTGGGTGGGAACTGGATGTGTTTTAAAGTTACTTCAGGAAAAAAGGGAGACTGTTCACAATGCTGGTTTTGATCTGCCATGCTATGAAAATGGGGATGCGGTTACATCCTCTGTATAAATAAGGTAAAAGATTCTGGATCTTGGTTCCTTAAGAGGTAAAAGACAGGTGCCTGCAAATTCAACATAAATGACAAATTCAGGTAATTCACTTTAGTTTGTTTTGTTGACTTTATGTCATTTTAGGTTGACAGAACACTTGGTAAAGATCATACCTTTCCTCGCAGTTTGGAATACCCTCTGCTTGCAGTTCATGAGATGTTCTCCTTGCTCTCTCTTCATCTTGATTTCTAACAGTAAGACTGCAAGGTAGCAAACAAAACTTCAGATAGCTTTATAGAGGAAGAGGCTGAAGGTATGCCAGATGCTTTTCCTCTGATATTTGAAAGAAATTAGGTAGCAAAAGCTAATAGTAGCCACATTACCCGTACTTACACTCTGACATTGATTTTGCACTTGAATAAACCTGGCAAACTTTAATGTAGCAGAATGCTGTTCAATATTGTATCACATACATTTTCTATACAGGAGTCATAGATTCATAGAATATTTCAAGTAAGAAGTGACCCATAAAGATAATCAAGTCCAAGTGCCTATATATATGTATAAAAACACAAGTGTGTGTATACATATATGGGATATATATCTATGAATAAATGTGCACACATATACCCTTTATTACATAGCAGATCTGCTGTCTATTGATGCTTATACTGTGTATGCCCATTGCAATTTTTTTACTTAATTTAGACCTGATGCACTGATTTTATGAGTTGGATTTCAAGGCTCATACACTCATAGAATGGTTTGGGTTGGAAGGGACCTTAAACAGCATCTAGTTCCAGCCTCTCTGCCATTGACAGGGACACCTTGCACTAGACCAGGTTGGTTGGTTTGGTTTTGGTGGTGTTTGATCTTTTTTCTTCTTGGCTATTTTTTGTATCTATAAGGCATGATGTGGGCCAAGACTCTGGTTTAGAGTGGTGATACCATGTTACAAAAAAGCTGGAGTTCAGAAGCTGAAGCTCAATTTTTAAGCAATCTAGACACTTCTGTATGTGATGTTGGAACTGTAAGCATCATTTGGATTTCAGATGTAGATCAAGCCAGACAGTGTGGTAATTGATCGCAACTCTAAGAAAGTGCTAATACACGCTTAAAAATGGGAGGCCTGTGGCATGAAAAGCAAATAAGTAATTGCTCAATATAATTTTGAGTTTGACTGGAAATGTGTATGTCTCATTTGAGACACTGGTTGCCCCATCCCTGGCAGTGTTCAAGGCCAAGTTAGATGGGGGCCTTGAGTAACCTGATTTAGTGGAAGGTGTCCGTGCCTCTATGGGAGGCGGTTGGAACTGAATGAGCTTTAACCCAACATAGCTTCCAACCCAAACCATCCTATGATTCTGTGATTTCAGTTCACCATTTCAGAATAACATTTAAAAACTAAATAGTATTGTTAGTTCTGTATTTTTTTGGGGTATATAGATTTCTGGCCTTTTTTTAATATGAAAAGTGATATGTATTCCTCACACTCAGATAAGAAGTGATATGCTTGTCAGTTATTTTTGGGTTGAGGGGAACCAACAGATCCAATAGAAAAGATAAGTGTCTTCACAGGATAATGCATGAAAGGGGAAAAAAGACAAAAGAAATAACAGCTTCTTTAAGAGAACATGTAATTCCCCTGAAAATGCCTCTCAGGCACGCTCTTTCCCTAGAAATGTACAGGTAAAGAAAAACAGACTAGAGCAATAGCATCTTCTTAGGATTTGGAAAAGTAACAGGTTGGAGGCTTGAGTTGGGGCTCTAGGAATGAACACAAGCTCTGAGCATCCAGCTGAGAGTCATTTCACTAATTCTTCACTCTAAATCTACTATTACGAGTATGCTGAGTATTGGATGTTCAGCAACTTAGCTGCATGACTCATGTAGACTGCTATTTTTATTCCTATTCATAATTTTTCTGTTCAAAGTGCTTGAGCTATTTTGAGGAAAAGCTGTATGAATAGGGAATATAAATAGCATAATTACAGTTTGTTTTGCATTTCTTGCTACTGGAAAACAATTGTTCTAAAAAAAATCAAATTATTTTAAAGCTAAAACAAGCTGCTATGTTTTGGAGCCTGTTCTGGTTTCCCAGGTGATTCTGAAATGCAAATAGGAATGTTAGGCATCATGAAATTCAGGTACTTTCACACACCCAATTGAGTAAATTGCTTTCTTCAAATTGTTTGACTAGCAAGGTGCACAGAAAATGAGCATCCTGGAAAATATCAGGTAAAATGGCAAAAAAGCAGTTTATCAACAATTTAAAAGATAATGCAAATTTTATGTACTCTTAGTAGATAAATGTGCCTTATTTTTTCCCTTTTATGGAAAGACTTTTGTTTGTGTAATGCAACTCTAGACTGAGCCACTTGAGATTCCATTTTATGGAACCTTTAACCATTCTATATGATTCTATGAGATTTCACTGGACAGGTATGCAGATGACACTGAAACCTGTATGGGGGTGCTTTAACATAGATGCAGTCCTGTGAGGCAATAGACTAATCCCGTATGGATACAGTACTTAATGTTTCCTTAAACTCTCCCATAGTTTACGTCTAAGCATCTGCTGAAAAACTTGGTGGGATCACAGCCAGAGTACTTGGCATCTTGCAAAAGAACTCCGAGCAGCCTTTAGTCCTTGCAAAATGTTAACTATTTGCATTAGGGGGGCAGAAGTGGGTATCTCTGCTTCTGATGAGCAGAGTACTAATAGCAAAGGAGTGATCAGCCTGCTGTTGCCTTTTAACAGTGTACTCCAAAGCATTTGTATCAGCTCCTGCTGGAAAAAAATGGTGGATTAGGTACCTAGTCTGGGCTGTAATGTTATTTCTGACTTCTTCCCTTCACCTCAGTGCCAGGTTTGCTTGCTTTAAAGTGTGTGTGTGGTGGATAATGCATTTGTAAGAAGCACTCAGCTTGCTCTCAGTGTTTTGGTTGAACTCTCACAGTTGTTTAAGACTTTTTTTGTTTTTATTTCAATGCAAGTTCTGGTCTTGCCCATTAATTAACATTTGGCCTTGAACCAGATACAGGACTTTCAGTAGGGGAAGCTTTTGTTTTCAATGAAATGACTTGGATCTGGAGGAGCTGGTAAGAGAGAGATGTGAACACATCACTGATTTAAGGAGCTGAGTGATTCCTTTCCCTCTTGCTTTGATTCCTTGATAAATTTTCCTCCTTAACACTTATCATGGGAGTTCTTCTGAATTATGTTTTGCTTAACTCCTCATCTTCAGCAAATACGCACAATGTTTGAAGTCTGTGATCCTGAGGATCAGCTGGCAACAGTAATTAATGACAACAGATACAGTTGTGTTTGAAATAAAAGAACAGTGTTGGGCCCCTGGTTATTTGCTTTCTGACCTACAAATTCTACCACCTTCTCCTAACTCCACTTAACAGTCTGTGCTGCTTGTTAAGTTCCAGTTATGAATCTCTTTCAGTTTTTAGTGGAAACCCTGCTGAAGCTCAAGGCTGAGAAGAACCAGTCACGCATAAAAACCTTCTATTACGCAGTATTGACAACAAAAGTACAACAGAGATACTGTACAGAGATTATTTTAAAAAAAAATTATTTCAATGGCAGAGTGAAAAAAAAAAGTAAACTAGAGTAGAAGGCTGTGCATAGTACTAGAGCACAGTAATCTCTCTTCCAGACTTGCAGTTACCCAGCTGTTTTGTTTGGCTTGTGTTGTCTATATGCTGGCTATTGCTTCCCTCCCCTGCTGTTCTGTTCCCCAGAGACTTGAATGAGAGGGGTTACCATGAGCAGCTGCAGCAGCAGCACCAACAAAAGCAACAGGCATTGGACCCTCGATTTCCTGCACTGAGCGGAGCCTGTGCAGCACCTGGGGTCTCCTGGGTAGTAGACATCTGCCGTTTGCGCATCTCCGTCCGTTCTGATCCCATGGGCTACAAGACAGCAAGAAGAGGGAGAAGTAAGAAACATATATATCTCTTTTTTTTTTTCCTTTTATTTGCCTTAAAACTCTTACCAAGAAGTGCTGAAGGCCACAGCCCCAAAGGAATTGAAAAGCTAAGTGCCTGATTTTTTCCCTGCGGAAGCTCTTGGGTGTTGAATGCTATGGAAGATATACTCATTTGATTAAAGTGCTCTGATTGAAGGCAAAGGGCTAATGAATTCTGCACATGGGTGGGAATACAAAGAGAAGGGAGTGATGATGCAGAGAGCAAAAAATGGAAGTAAGGGCTCTCAAAGAGCTGCAGCTCTTAGTACAGTCATATATAAGCTTAGGAGTTGCAAAAGGTTTCCTGAGGTCTTGACTTAAAGGCCAGTCCTGAAAAAAAAGGTACAGAGTAGAGGTAGTTAGAACCTATTTTCTTTCTTTGTTTCTCTCTTTCTGTTGATTAGCCAATGCACAGGCTGAGTGATTGAAGCTCTGAAGTGAGACTTCTGAGCTCTCCTGAAAATCTGGCCTTTGGTGATACATCTCAAACCTGCTGGATGCCTTGTAGCAAAGGGGAAGGGCCAGTGCTTATCTGTCCATTATAGGTCTGACTGCCAGAGTTTCTTTCATGTGTGTTTCAAGGAGTTGTCAATTGTTTCTGTAAAATGAGGAATTACTAATGGAGAAAGCACAAGAAAGCACACAACTGGATGTTAGTATTTAACATGCAGGTTTTTGGTTGCCTCCCCAAATGAAGACAGCATGAACCAATTTTTGGTGGAAGCACTGTTTTTTGCACTGTTCTAGGACACCTTTTTGGAGCCTGAATTCTGCAGACTCTGCAGGGAAGGGGGGTGTTAATGACAAGTACCCTTGAAGTCCCTGTCCCTTTCTGACCTCTCTCTCTATGAGCTTCAAACCTGCTCTACAGCACTTAATGCTCCCCCTATTATGCTGAGTGTTGTGTCACATCTAAGTGACAGATGTTTTTTATAGATGAAATGCCAGCTTGTACAAAGATGAGTGTCTTCCTTTTGATTGTCTTTGATCTTGGATACGTTACTAGTCATCCTCCTGTGTCATGGGATCCCTGTGTGTCTAGGGTTTTTTCAGGTTGCTAAACCTTTTGAGGCCATGACAACTGTGGGGGAATTAAAATTAGCTGCTACCAATTTTGAGTTCTTTTAAAATTGATACTTGAATACAAGACATGAAAGTTCACAATCTGATGAACTGAACACTGGAGGGTTAAGGGTTGTCTTCCTTTCTGAAATGCTCAGCCAGGTTTAGAAAATGCTACTGTTGTAACTTGAGGGAGAATGCACAGACATTGCCACAGACTCCAAAGAAGTGTCAAGAGAAAAAAGGAGATTATTTCATCAGAGTGCAGCATTAAATTTTGCTGGAATGCTTTTTTTGTGCAGAATTTGTTTCTTATAGAGCTTAATACTTTTTATTTCTGTGAGAACCACCCACTCGTCCAAGAGGAAATGCATGACATGCTGAGAAGATGCACCTGGTTTGCAGGGAGGATAGAATATAAGAACAACAATACAGATAGAAATTATAACCCATTTTGTAACTCTCTTCACCTATCTAACAAGCAATCTCTAAATGGCCAGAAATAGAAAATCAGAACAAGAACACAGCTCCTAACCCTCCCCCCCAATCCTTCTTGTTTGAAAATGTGAAGAATAAATGTGAAGCGTACAATATATTTGTAAATTCGTATTTCTTTCCTTCAGAGTTTCAGATTCACGGGAATAGAATGAAGCCCTAAATACTAATTTCCTTCCAGATACCTACACTTTTCAAAATAGAGGATCTTTGTATTTTGGTTAGAAAATGCTAGCACATAAAACATTATTGGCATAACATACCTAACAATATTTCAGGCTGCTTTGGACAGTAAACACATTACTGATTAGAAAAGCATAGCTTGGATTCGGATAATGTGCAGTTTATACAGACTAATCCAGCTACTCTCACTTTTGAGATGTTTTTTGTGGATATTTCACACATTCATATCTCTAATCCTATTACAATTGAACTGACAATGGTCTGAAGTAGAAAATCCGGTTCCTGTTGTTTGCTTTTTTTTTTCTAAGAAGAAAGGTAAAGGATGGCAGAAATAGGAAGAATATACTCTTCCCCCCTACCTCATCCCACTGCGACTTAATTCAAGAGATCTTCTGGATCCATTGTTACCATTTAATGTTCTTCAGAATCGCTTTTGACATCTTTAATGAGAAGGAAGAGTAGGGATGTAGCTGTATGGCAAAAACTGCCCAGCAGCATTGCATCTTTGTTTCACTTCTGAATCATACACTTTACTTGGAAGTTTTCTGGTGCTTTGGGTTTTTATGAATGTTCATCATTGCATCATATTTCACACAGTTTGCAGAAAATGAAGGACCGAGCAACACAAAAATTCAAGACACACTTTTTCAGATTAAATGATGCATTTTCATTTTTGTCAGATGTATACCAACTTATTGAGTAAGCAAGTAGATTTTTGTCAATTACATGATGGAGACTTTATTTGAAAGATATTTTTAGATGCTTTCATAACAGAGCTGTATTAGGGTAATGGGAAATAAGAGAAACAGGACTAGAGTGTATCCATTGGCTTAAAGACAACTCAAGCTCTTGAATTGCAGAGCTCTTCAGTGATTATCGTGCATGCATTTCCTGTGTCAGTTTTCAGTTTTATTGTACATTTGATAGAGGTTTGGAGTGGATCACAAACTAATTCAGATGTGACTTCTGTGATGTATTAACAGGAATTCTGTGATAAGATACAGGAAATAATTTACTCCTCTGTGCAAGTACTATGGGTATTGCATGCCAAGAAAGATAGAGCATCTTTTCTATCTAACAAGATGTGTAGAAAGTATGATTTATGCAGAAAAGCTGTAGGAGTTTGGGTTGTTAATGTAGAAAGGGGAACTGAGAAGCATATTGATCATCTGATCAGTAAAAGGTTGTGGTGTTCTATTCTCCGTTTCTTTCAGAGAGAAATAATGAGTTAGCTTGGGCTAAGTAAAATCTAGGCTTGATTTTTATAGACAGCAATATTTATAGATAGCTCCTCACTGGAGCTGAGCACTGGTGCATGTTATTACAAAGTTCTAGAAACTCCTTTGGCAGATAGTATTAAGATAAAAATGTATCGGTCTGGTCCAGTTCACAGCACAAGCAATGAGCAAGTGATCCATCCCAGCATCACTTTCTAACTAAATTCTTCCCTGACTTTTTTTTTCCCAAGCTGTTGTCAAGTGCATCATTCTATCTAACCTTTCCACCTGAACCAGCTCCCTTTGGCTACATAGGAATGATTAATCTGCAGAAACGAATGTCTTACATTAGAAGTCTAGGTTCTTCTTCCCTCTAACCAGAGTTGCAAACTAAAGTGAAAATGTTCATGTTTGCAGCACAGTTTCAAGGGTATATCCCAGTCGTGACTGTACTGAGACTGTGCATTGCCAGACATGAGGCCTGAATGCACAGTAACACACAGGCTCTTCCTAAAGGACATGTCTAAATTTCACATGTGTATTAATGGATATATACTGGCTTTCTATATTTCTTTTTACAGAAGAGATGTAATTAAAAAAAGAGGTAAACCAAGCAAACCCAAACTCTACAGGTTTGCAGCTGTGCATGGTGTTATAAGAAGTTTACTGTGAGCTCCCTATCTGCTGCTTTTGCTCTCCCATAAACTGCTCCTTGGCTGGAATAGAAACAAAGGCACAGACAGTGAATTTGTGCAAGTCATATAAGGATTGTTTTTCAAAGAAAAGTACCTTAAAAAGTGTTAAGGCTGTCCAAGTATGACTGAACACGGAGCAGTATAATGATCTTGGAAGGTATATGGAAAAAGTCATAGAGATGAGATCTTGCAGTGAGCTAATAACAGGCCATTAATGGGATGCAAACAGAAAGTCTTGTTTTATGTATACAGTTGTTTTCCTGCTACCTTTACTATATCCAGAATTTCACTATGGGTTGTCCAAGTTCTTCATTGTGCTTTGCTGCTTCTTGCTGCAGCCACCACAGCTGTGTAATGAGCCTTTCCAGACAACTGCTCCAATTACTGTTCTGGGTTGTGCTGTGTGCAGGAGTGGACAGTAGACTTATGAACATCTCCAGTGAATATTATTTGAGTAATTTAAAAGATTCCTTGTTTCTTTATAGCACAGCCCACACTAGCAACAATTTAAACAGTTGCTTGGCTGACTTGTGAGTCTGAGGGAATGCAGGTGGCTATTTCTTCGCCCTCAGTAAACTTCAGGTGCTTAAGTGCAAAAAGGAGATGATTTGTTTTTTTACACCTCCAGGTAAAAAGATCTTCTGTTCATATAATGTTATGGTTGTTAATTTGGGACATCAGATGGTCAGACTAGGTGATGTACTGTGTAAAACCAAGTAGTAAACCTAGTGCCTGTGTTCTTTGCATCAGTGATGACATTAATAGTATTTATTTGTTGAATGATTATTCACGTGTGGCTCCTACTGCAATATGACATGGTACCAGTGATTAGCAGCCTCTTCAAGTTCATTCTCACACATTATTAGTCCAAAGAGCCCCAACAAACTGCAACCAAAGCCAGTGGAAGTGTGACTGCTTTCCTTATTTGCTAGACTGATATTGTGGATGATCAGGTTGTTTTAATAATGAAAAAAACTGAATCATCAACAGCATTTTGATCTAATGGCTTACTTTGAAGTTGTAAAGGAAATCGTATCTGTTGACACCTACGTTTAGCTACAAAAGTGGTGGAGTGTGGAAAAAGGAGAAAAAGCACATGGGTATTGCTCCCCCGCCACCTCCTGTACATCATTAAGAGGTGGCCTAAACTTGACCCCACAACCTGACTATCATGCTCAAATAATTATCTCTGTTTTCTTAAACCGGTAGTATGATGTTGCAGAGAAATGCAGGTACAGAGCTGGGCAGGGAAAACCTTAGCAGTAGCAATCAGTTGGAAGACTTTTGAGCTTTAGAAGCTCTGAGAGCTGAAGTGTGTGTAAAATCAAGGATGAGGCATAGTTCAGAGCTATTATTTGGCTGTAGAACAAAAGGGTGCATTCCTGGAGAGAACAAGGTGTACAGCCACCCTCCTACACGTGGCCCTGTCAGGTAGATCACTTAAGTCTCACAGGAGACTGGTTTTTAGTCAATACGGCATTGAAGTGAGAAAGAACCTGCGAGTGAACCGGGCAGATTTCTCTCCACAGAGAAATTACATAATGCAGTTAGAAAAAATAAATAAACCTGGTGCATTTTCTGTAAACATCAATGCAACTGTTCTTCCATCGGCCAAAATATTCTGTGCCTTATTGCCAGGTCTGCACTTTGAAAATGGCAATTGGTAAATACAGCCTGTTGTCACAGCAGCTCCCCCCCCGGACAGTCACTTATTTGGTCTGAATAGCTCTGACATGAAATGCTAACAAACTGAAATAAAACTGAGATGGGTTTAGTTTGCATGGCGTGCAATTAGTATCTGCTTTTAAATGGAATCGCTACTGGCTAATGTCAAGTATTTTCTGTTTCATTTCCTGGGACAATCAAATATAAGTATGTCCATCAACAAAGGGATGTTTTCTTTGGGACACCAAGATCTTGTTGTGATGAGAGAAAATTCTTATACATGCAGTTTTGAAGTGTTAATGCTGATTACCTGTAGCATGTGTCAAATTTTCAGTTGCTGAAAAACTACGTCACTTCATTATGGCCAGTGAAGAGAAGAGGATTTATACCAGCTGAGGATCTGATCTGGTACTTGTATTTATGCTGTAGAGAAAAGTGACTTCATATCTTGGGTTGGACTTAGTACCAGGTGGTGCTATGCAGAGGTGTTATGAATTGTCTGAAATGCCTTTCTTCAAAATAAAAATGTTTTGTTTAAAAATCCTCCTTCTGCTTCCTGAATGCATTTACACAGATGGTTACAAACAGGGAGAGTTTTATCTTGCCACTGAAAGTGATCTTTCCCATCTAACCAAGAAAACGCAGAGGGTGAATGTGCATTGGTGCACATAAACTATTGTTCTCTATTTCCACTCTGAATAGTTTTGTATTTATTCTTTGAGAGAACTCTTACTGTTTTGAGTATAAAGTAAATGTAGAGATGGATGGTTTTAGTTTTTCCACGGTAGTTTAAGTATGATCAGGCTTCTCAATATATTTCTTTAAATAGTTTAAGATTCAGACCTATGGGATTCTGTTGTGTTTTCATTTAAATTCAGGAAGACTAACATCTCTCAGGTTCAGGCTCAAATTACTGCTCTGTTTTGGGGATTTTTTGTATGTCAGTTGGGTAGCCTCACAGCTTTAGTGCTTTCCCTCTTTAAGATTGAGGCTGTTTCAAGGTAAGAGAGGAAAGTCCAGGAGGAGAAGTTACTTCGGAGTCCCAGTGGAGGGATTCATCAACCTATTTTGTGGCAAGTTTATCCCTGAATATTCCCAGATTTCGAAAACCTCAGGTGCTCCCTGGTCTCTTGTTCAATTCTCTGTTACCTTCGACTCCCTTACTAGGTTGCTGTACTACAAGACAGATCCATACCCTAAAATCTGCCTTGCTGAGGAAGGACAGGCCAATCAAAGATGGCTTTTCTTTCTTTAGATTATCTCCTTGACACCAAAATGGAAATGTCAGTGCTCTAAACTCCCTGTACCTCCTTTATCTTCTCAGATTTCCAGACCACTCAGAAGGTGCTATGAGAATGAGCAAATTGTGTGAGAACCCTCTGTGCTGGATGCTCTCTGTGCTTTGAGAATTGGGGTCTGCCTTCTCTGTCCCCACCATCTGGAGCAGCTGCGTGCCTTGCTTGAAAATGGGTTGCAGAAGAAAACATAGGGGATTTAAAAACTGGAGACAGACACTATCTTGCACATGTTCTCTTAACAGTGTGTGTAAATATCTTGTGGGAAGCAGTGAAGAAGGAGGAGCCAGGCTCTTCTCACTGGTGCCCAATGAAACGGTAAGTGATAATGGGCACAAATTGAAATACAGGAAATTCCATTTAAACATTAAAAAATATGAATCACTGTGAGGATGATCAAACACTAGCACAGGCTGTCCAGAGAGATTGTAGAGTCTCCACCCTTGGAAATACTCAAAACCTGACTAAACATGGCCCTGAGCGACCTGCTGCACTTGACTTGACCTTGCTTATGTAATGGGATTGGGCTAGATGGTCTCCAAAGGTCCCTTCCAGCCTCAACCATTCTGTAATTCTGTGAATCACTTTTAGACTACTGATGGAATGAGGTGAGATACCTTTAACCAAAGGACCTCAACCTCTACTACTTCACGCATTGTTTTACCTTATCCTGCGTACAGTTTTAGCCAATTGCTGGATATAACATGAAATGAATTTGAGTCCAATTACATCAATTTGACTATACAAAGTGACATCAGCACTATCAAAGACACCTACGTCTGCTTGGTGAGGGCTTCATAGCCATGATTTAATAGAAAATATATGACTTTCTGGTTCATATGGATAGGGAAAGACCAAAAGGTGCTATTCTGCTCGTGCTTGGTTAGCCAATGGGATCTGATTTTGGTAATATCAAGACACTGTGCATCATTAAGTCCCTGAACAGGACAGTCAGTCAGTGTCCAGATGGCAACAGGAGCTTCTGTTGCAGAGGTCCTTGTAGTGGTGGTGTTGGCTGGACAAGATACAACTCCGAATTGTGTGCAGTTCTTGGATTCAGCTGGCCCATGCTCCTTGGGACTTCTCCAGCACGCACATGATCCATCCCTCATGATTATCTTGAGCTACACACATACATCTAACTACACTAAACTGTGTACAAGAGACTGTCCTAAGTGATCATTCTTGCATCTGGAGCAAGTTTCTTCTGACAATTTCTGAGTCACTGGCTACTTACAAGTCTCCTCTATGCAATCTATGTAGAGTTCAATCAATTTTGCAGCCTTGGAGTCTCTGGAAGGGCCATATTCTCCACTGTGGATGTTAATCAACACATTGAAACATCAACTTGTCTAGGCACAGTGGGTCCTGCCTGGAGGAATCTACAGAACTGTCAAACTTAGTCAAATACTTAATTGAGAAAGGGAAGTAGGAGTTGAGTTGATCAGCTCGTCTCTGGTGAGTTCACTGTTTCAAGTCAATCTAATGTAGCATCTGTGCAAATGCCTGGTGCAGTTTCTGGGTGTCTCAGGGGGAGCGAGGTCCTTCTCTATATAATGATAACAAATTTAGTCCATTATAAAGATGTCCCTAAAAAGCAATAAACCAAAAATAGAAGAAAAATAATGACACATGTTCTTGCTTCTTATCCAGCTATTAGCATCTATGATTCAGATACAAAGTACAAGCTCTTATTACTGAATACTAATAAGTAATTAAAAAAACCCCCAGAAATCCAGAGATTTAAGTAAGCATCTGAAAAAGCTACTTTTGATAATAGCGGAAAAACTATGGTATGCCTTAAGAGTAATGCTGATGTACTGGAATATGTATGCCTGTTGTACCTTTTCCACTCCAAGGCATGCCTGTCTGACGTTCAGAATATGAGGCAGTTCTGTATGTAACTTGATAAATGCAAAGGAGTGTGAAGGTCAGGAACAGAAACTGTTTCCCTGGCTAAAAGCACTTCAGATTATATTTAACTTAGTTGTAACATTTGTAGTATTTGCTAATGTCTCAGTAGAAAAGGTGGGCTACCAAGCAAATAGTCTTCAAAGGAGGAATGTTTAAGATCTAAGCCACAAATGTCAAATTTAAAACCAAAACAAAACCCCAACCAAATAAACCCCAAACAAAAGATAATGGAAGATTGTAGACAATGGATTTTATACTTTTATTCTCTTTGTATGCTAAAGCACAATGGCATTTTCTCAGCTCAAAGTGCAGAGATTCTATTAAATATAATTCCTTAGGCATAATGTTTCCTGCTTTCATGCATTACACTCAGGCAGGTGGACAAGCCTGAACTTGTCCTCAGGGCTGATCTGTGCAGCATGGGGTTTTCACAGGAACTATATGGCCTGTGAAGCCCTGTGGTAGTGAGTGCCCAGATGGGGGTCATTACAGCCTGGCTACTTTTCAGTCAATAATTGAGGCCTGATCCAAACTGCAAGAAAGAAGGAAAACCACCTGTTGGTTTTAGCAAGCATTAGGTGAGGGTTTGGAACTCTGGCCATTGCTGCTGTCTCTTCAGATCCCCCCAATAATGATAACCAGTGAGCTGGAAAAAAGAGATTCTGTCCATATCTGCTAACGTCATCAGAGGCCTGGAACTGGGGGTAAGCTCTAAGTAAGTCTCTGAATCTGTATTTTGTTAATTTAGAAATATTTGGGGCTGCTCAGCGTACTCTCACTGAAGCCTGTGGTAGTTTACTGTCAACTGAAATATGAACAGGAAGCTCAATGCTCGTGCTTCTTCCTCTTCATTGACAAATCTGACACACAGGCTTTCTGCATCAAGCAGTGCACTATTTTAGATAGAGAAGAACTATAATAGATGTTAATGATCTCACCCACACATATGCACAGGCTTTAGGCATAGTTATCAGATTGCCCACTTAGGGAGTTAAGAACAAGAGCTTTTTGAAAGTGATTTTTTTGGCATATCATAGTGGGGTGACTGAAATGGTTGAAGCTTTGTGAATGCAAGACACAGCTTACCAGAGAGGAGACTGGCAGCCACACAGAATTAAACAGCTTCTCATGTCCCTGTTTCACCCAAGTCTGTCGAAGGCTTAAGTGGATAAAATTGCATAGATAAATTCTATGAGCTTAAATAACAATTCTGGGATGCTTTTACGTAAAACGTCCAGTGCCTTTACCTGGTTATTTAATTTATTTTTCCAGAGGAGCAGTAGCTGGAAGGAGCTGTGTTCATTTATCCAGATTAAAGCATTGCTTTACATTTCAAAAGGCATGGCTGAAAGCATCTCACACCCACATAGTAACCGGTAATGGTACCTTGATCATATCACCTCTAACCGAGGTGTTTTTCTTACCAAGGACTTAGGTATTTTCTATGCCTTTTTTTCTGGTATTCAGTGCTGCATATTTGGCCACCAGATCAGCCCACTGTCTGCAGAAAACTTCCTACACTGAAGTATTTTTCTGAGTAAAATCTGCTTTCTTGTTAAGAAATGTGGTCACTTGGGGTTTCAGTATTTTTGCTTATTTTTTAGAGGGATGCACTGTATCTTCTCTGGTAGTATTGCAAAGTACTGCTTTGGATTTTATCACAAGGTACTTCACTGAAGATATTACTCTAACATGCAGTCAGCAGGGTCACTCTCTGTCATTATTTCTCCAGTAACATGGGAAAGACATGAGAAGCTTTTCAGTTGGATAGAAAGTAACCTGTTGCTCTGGTCCAGCCATTTATGTGGGTACTGCAATAGTGGAGCAGAACAAATACAAACACGGGTGTAACTTTGTTCCATGCTGAGTCCCTTCACAAACCAGGTTGTGAACTGCAGTTAAGTTACACCAGTGTCAACTCCTCCTCTATAGCCCAGGCTGTTGGCAGTCCTTGCCTTGTCTTCTGTGGCCGCTGGAGTCAGCCTTAGTGGATGTGTGTCAGTTCACACTGGCTGATCAGCTCTCTTGGAAACAAAAACAAGCCAAAAAAAACCCTGGACTTCTGCAATGTTGGGAGTTTTACTGCTGCTTCAGCCCTGCTTTGGCTGCCTTTAATGTCAGAGGAAGTATTTGCTTCCAGTTATTTTTATGCAGCTCACTTTAAAAAAAAAAAAAATCATTCATTCATCCTAATATTTTACAAACCTCTTCACTATGCAAACAGTGAAACCGGTGCACAGAGCAGACTGCTCTGCTCACTCCCATCATCTCCTGAGCGCCTGGTTGCATTGTGCTCAATTATGAATGGTCTCCAAAAAGCCCATTTTACTGTACTATGAAGTGACTCATATCACACAGAAGCTCTGACAACTCGCACTGGGTATGGGAGTCACATGGCGCCGTATTAGCTGGTGACTCATTTCATGTTGTACTTGGTGCTGAGATCTGACTCACATTGAACTGTGTGAGGAGCTGACTGACACTGTACAGGGCTGAAAGATGGTCAGAATCGAGATGACTCACCTTGGGGTGCATTAAGTAGTGATTCACATACCCTTTCCTATTGATTCCGATTGTCGCGATTCACTTCAGATTGTACTACACTGGCATCTGGCTGCTCGGGCAGGGGATGCTCTGGGGTAGCAATCCTCCGCCTTACAAGCTCAGCTGTAGTGCCAAATGGCACAGCATCAGCCAGGAGGAGTATTACCAGACCTAACTGAAAGCTGGATTTGACTTAGCACACTGTTGTTTGGGTCATGACACTTCCTGGGCTGCTTTGCTTCACCTGACTATGACAGATTTTAAAAGACTACAGAGTTCAGAGTCATGTATCTCTAGCCAAGAATCCTCTTGTTTCTGAACACTAGGAGATCTCTGCAGTGTTTCCAAGACCTGCTGCCTTCTTGGGATAACTTTTCCTAGTGATGAAAAAGAGATGGGATGAATTTTGATAACTGGCTGAGTCTTTGTAGTTGTCTGCACTTCAGGTTCATCACCTTGAGACCTGGGCTCCAAGAAGCACGGAAACCTTGTACTCTGACAACTCCTTCGTGGTACTTTAAGCTGAAACCCTACTACTCCTTCTGTGAAATGCGAACTGTTCCTTCCAAGAGGTGTGTAACAGCTGAGGGTATGCTTCTATGATTAACTGTTTGTGACCCAGAGTAATGCTACTAAAAGAAGTAATGATGGGGAGGGGAGCAGATAAGAAATTAAAGGGGAAACAAAGTAGCTGTTCTCTCATCTTAGAGCATTTTATAAATCACAGTGCTAGTTTTACATTCAGTTGAGTTGAACATGCTCTTAGTTTAGAAAGACGCTCCTAATTTTAACCTGAGCACAAGTATGACTTCCTAGTAATTTTGGTTCTCTGTGTAGCTGAACTCATGGTTACTGGTTTTGGTCCCGTAGTCCAGCAACGCCGTCAGAGGCACCACAGTATGCGGCTCTGCAGAGCGCTGGGCCTGATGCTGATGTTCATTTGTGCAATGGGTGCAGAGGTACAAGGAGACTCCTCACCCTTATGTCTTACTGGCAGCACTTAATGGAAAGTTTGATCTTATATTTTTCATCAGCAAACATAAAATAATGGCACAGGCACATCAAGTAAATTACATCAGTATTAAACTTCTGTAACTCATACTGGCATGTGCAAGGATAATCTTATTTCACTTTCTGCAGTTGTGTCCAATTCTCATTACCTGCCTATGACAAAGCTCGGAGAGAGCTCTTTCTCTCACCCGAGGACACATGATGCGGCGGGCTTATACTTGAAGAGTCTATATGGGAACTCTCCTTGTTGCTACTCGTCCCCCTAACTTTGCAGGGGAAGGCCCCGACAACGGCAGCAGCATGGGATTCCCCTCATGGAGGTGGGTGAGGGGCGATGGATGCTGCCATGGATGCTGCCTTGCTTTCATCCCCACTCGTGAGAAGAGGAAGAAGGGCCCCTGGGTGCACGGCGGGAGAGAGCGATCGACCCGAGCACTGGGTCGAGGGAGGCGGCGCGGAGCGGGGCTCGATCCCGCCCCGGGGAGAGGCGGCAGGGCCGAGCCCGCGGGGACCGTCTTGTTCTCGCCCCCGGGGCCGGGGCGGCCGGGCGTCACACGCTGGGGACCCGGAGAGAGCGGCGCCGGGAGCCCGTGGGGAAGGGCGGGGAGGTGCGAGCCCCAGCGCTGCCGACGCTCCGGGAGACGGGAGGAAGCACCTCTGGAGCCCGGTCCCTCCGCTTGCTCCCGGATAGGGCGCCGTCGGCAGCGCCTCCCGTCCCGCTGCACCCGGGGCGGCATCAGCTGCAGCAAGGGGGTCGCGGCTGCCGGCAAAGCGCCCGCACTTGCCCGGGGCGCGGTGCCGCGGCGCCCGGCGGCCGCCGGGCGAGACCGAGCGGTACTTACGGTGTCGGCGGCGGGGCCCCGCCGGGAGTCCTCGCCCGCTTCCCC
>JAOEHY010017767.1:0-13641 GCA_025447955.1 Psilopsiagon aurifrons | reverse complement strand
ACCGAGGCAGCTCTTTTAGGAGGGGGAGGTGAGTTAACAAACTGCGTGGCTGATTTACAGCTTAAACCACGACAGGGTGTGACACTTCAGCAAGAGAAAGAAGCATACAAGCTGCTGCTGTATTGTCATTGTCAACATAGGAAAAGAAGACATTTGTTATTCTTGCAAATACTGCACTTCCATGCATGAATGTTATAGAAAAATACTGTAAGCATTGCCAATATCGAAAAAGAAGACACCCCTTATTCTTGAAAATACTGTGCTTCCAAGAATGAATGTCATAGAAAAATGTAACACTGCTCCAGGTTTCATTATCTCTGCTAGGGATGAAAATTCCAGTAATAATGAAGTCCACATGAAACTTTACTTTCCCTACCAATATGTCCTAGAAAGGAGACTTTCTTGAGGAAGAACAGCAGGGGAACAACTGCAGTGCAGCAGTTGAGTAAATTCCTGGTGTATCTTTCAGAACAGGAGGGTTAAGCAGGAGGTTAGGTCATGCTAGTTTATCCATGTTGCTGCTAGAAAATGGTGTAACAGTGCTTTATCTCTAAACCACTTTCGTTTTATGTATTTACAACTTGAGCCTGACCTATGTTTCATGCTTTTCATGTTGAATCACTGTCTTTGTAAAATATTCACAATAACAGTTAGAAACCTCACATTTCTGCTTTGATGATCTCATATTTTTATAGTGATGTTATCTGTTTCCTTGGTTGTCATTTATGTTCTCTGTAAATCTATTCAGCCATCTCATGGCACTGAAGTAATTTCATAGAATGTAGTATATTTCATGGTGTATCTGTCAATTGCAGAAGGGTTTTGGTTAGGCAACTGAAACTAGTGGCTTTATATGCATCAGAGCTCTGAAGGCAAAAATCTTGCTGCTCTTTGAGGTAGAGTAGCTGAAAAATATCAAAGAATAAACTGTATATCATACTGCGGTGCAGGCATGTTACTTTTTATACAATGGAGCAAGTCTGGTCTTCCAATAATCTTGCTTTATTCTCAATGAACAAGTTTAATGCCTGCTACCTGGCTGTCCCCATGGAAGGCTGCATGCAGCTGAAGGAGTTATTCAACCTGGGATCTTTTTCCCCATGAGAAACAATGTATTCCAGCCATAAATTTTCAGGTTTCCCTAGGAAACTTCTCTTCATGGGAACCAGACACATTAGACATTAAGAACATTTTTTTTCTTTTTGAAGTTTTGTTGTGAGGAAAGTTCTAACTCATCTATTTGATATTTAAAAGCACCACTTTATTCACACACTCATTAGATCCTTCCATCATCACCAAACTAATTCAGTGTAATTTATATTGGTTTGCACCATGGAACAGTATAATCATAAAGATGTGAAGGTAGCCCTTTGGAATTCTTCAAGATCCTATTGATTTATTTTAAAACCATTACTCCATGTGAATCTGGAGATGTGTTTATCAAGTAATCCTGTTTCATGGGGATTGGCTGTTGAACATATTTGTACAGAAATAAGGCTCTTGGGACAATGTTCATTTTATTGTTTATATCCTAACTACAAAGATAAGCACAGAAAATCCCATCTATTCAATTTATCTCTTACTTTTCTCAAATAATTTGATGTAATTTTAGCTAAATGATCCTTTTAAAGCAGGTGTTGTATATGCTCTTGGGTACTAGTGTCTCTCAGTTCTGAGGAAATTTATTCATAAATGTATTTGCTACTTGTATTGAGAACAGCAGGAATAAAGCTGCAGGCACACAGTGGGTCCTAAGAAGAAAAGGCTGAGCAGTGGTACTCAGTGTACCATGCTCTTTCACCTAACATGTTATTTGACATGGACATCTTTCATCACCACAGCAAAAAAAGAGGGCAGAAGAAGCATCAATGCTGTGCAGGTGCTATTGCACTGTCTGTACTCATGAGGAGGTAAGCGGAATTTGATCTTGCCCCTCCTCCACTCCCTGTATCTAATTCAAAGCATTTAGATCATTTTATGATTTTACTTTTTCGCATATTGCCTTCAGTAATTATACTTGAATTGCAACAAGGAGGGAGGAGGAAAGAAAGCAAACCTCTCATGTGCCTGTACTTAAACTTAAGCACCTCAGATTGCATCCACTGATCCAAAAATAAACTTTGTAGTAATGACATCCTGCTTTCAACCAAAGTGAGTGTTTTTCCTTTGCCTGAAATAAGCAAAGATTAATTTATTTGGTCAAAGTTCTTTGGCACCCTTCTCTGAAAGAATACCAAAAATGCTTAATTTTTTTTTTCCTGCCAGTAACTTCCACAAGAGAGGATATTTTTGAGGGCAAGAAGGTAAACTGACTCATGTTATGGCTGCCACAGAAGATGACCTGTGAGGTCCTCTCTGGCCAAAGGCCACGAAATCTGTGAAGGGTCTCAGGGTGCAGCTGAATTTCATGCCCCATAGTAATTTTCTTTCACAAAACAGCCTGAAGCCTGTGCTGCCTCCTGCTCCCTCATACTTCTAATTGTGCTATCTTGACAAAAGTAACATGGACGCTTGCCTCATTAGGAAAAGATTTTAGCATCCTTTTTCTGCTGTACACCCTGATGAGGCCATTCTGGTAAACAGTCTCTGCAGCATCACTGATGGTTGCAAGTCCAAGGAGGCACTTGAACTGTAGACAATATTATGAAACTTGTAGGTTTGCTTTCTTCGGCAGTTTTTAGGATCTCTTATAGCTCATTACTAATGCTTCACAGATTTTTTGATTGAGAGGAAAAAACTCAAAACTAACTCTATGCCAAATAACAAACACCTTCATTATTACTTTTGCTATTATTGACAAGCAAAAGCTATACTGCCCCTCCATCCTTTCAACACCTACTGTTTGTCTGAAAAAGTCATGGTCTGCAGTTATAGTTTCCTTTGGGCTGGAAAAAAGAAGCAGCTGCAATGTGAGAGGTGATACTACTTGTAGCACATTATTTGCAGTAGCAATGGTTCCCTTTAGGTCTCTTTCAAACTGAAAGGGGACAGCATACATGAGCAACTATCTTAAGCGGCCACCTGCCATTGCCATGTGGAAGACAACTGTGCCAGTTTCAAAGAGAATGAGAAAGGTGATATTTGAACACAATGAATGAAGCTGGTTTTTAACAGTTTTTTTTTTTAATGCTCCTATGGCTGACTAGATGGCATTCCAAATCCATATCTGGAAATACAACTTCTTTGGCTGGCTGGGCTTCCATGGATTTATCTGAATTTATCTTGTGTGCTTTCTATATATGAATAAAAGTAGTCTCAGCAATTGTCTAAGTTCTTTGTGTTTTCCATCATTATCAATGAAAGCATTCATAATGATTTTGATCCCATTTGTTTCAAATATAAATAAAATCTGACAAAATTGTAAGTAAAAGCTTTAGTGCTGAAAGCTGATACAATGAGGCAAAATTACTTTAATGCATAACAAATCTCATTGAGCAGCTTCATGAAAATAAAAGAAATTGTCATCAGGGCCCATGACGAAATGCATACTTTTCATCACTTTGTCCTTGCAACCACTCAGCTGCATCTGTTCATGTGGCTTATGTCAGCCATGTTCACCTTTAAGGGATCTGTGTTAATCTATCTAGACAACACAAAGGTCAATGGGATCTGAGGAAAACCACCCTGTTTTTCTCATATGTGATCAGAAACTTAATAGAGTTCAGCTGAAACAGCATGTTTTTCTGAACTATTTTTGCTTGATGTGTAGCAGTGTGCCCTAGAGGCTACAAGGACAAGCAAGGGGAGACTTAGGTCATTTAAGACTTATAAAAACCATTAACTAAAGTGCATGAAGCATTGCTTACAACTAAATTGAATTTCACAGGATAAGCAAATACTCAATCCCTTCAAGATGCAATTGCAGAACATTGGCTCCTCTTCTCAGAACACTTCAGTTTCTAATTTTAACAGCAGAGAATGTCCTTGAGGTATGAAGGGGAGATAATCAAATGAAGCGAGGGATTTGAAAAGACCAGAAGCTGCATTTGTTAATTCCCTTACATTAAATGTGGAGAAAAGCCTTTATAGCTTTGTGAGTCCTCCAGCTTTGTGGAAGAACAAACATTCTTGCATTCTCTTTTGAGCCAGACATAGGTAATTTTAATTAATAAATAACTGGCATTAAGGATGTCTAATCACCGCATTTTCTGTACTTGATTCTGAAAGTTTCAACATCAATGAACATTCAGAATGTTGACAATTTTTGTTTGCAAAAAAACATATCTTGATGTAAAGAGGCATGTCATCTGCTTAAGCTATACTAGGAACTTTATCAGTTTTATAATTCTACAATATGCCTTTTAGGATTAATATTATATAAAGGAATAGTTTTGACTGCTGTAATCAATTATACATGCAGGTTCTCACCTAGCTCATTAATAAAAATCTTCTATTTTTAATGAAGTAGATGTAGTACTGGTAAACAGATGTAAATATTTTGCTGAAGAATTTAATAATTCTTTTTTAATAATAAATATGCATTGTATTCACATGCGCACATTCAGTGGTAACACAGTGTGATATAGATCATAGAATCATAGAATAGTTAGGGTTGGAAAGGACCTTAAGAACATCTAGTTCCAACACCCCTGCAATGGGCAGGGACAACTCACACTAAACCATATCACCCAAGGCTATGTCCAAGCTGGCCTTGACAACTGCCAGTGATGGAGCATTCACAACTTCCCTGGGCAACCCATTCCAGTGCCTCACCACCCTTACTGTAAACTATTTCTTTCTCATATCCAATCTAAACTTCCCCTATTTGAGTTTGAACCCATTACTCCTTGTCCTACCACTACAGTCCCTAATGAAGAGTCCCTCCCCAGTGTATATATAGGCCATCTTCAGATACTGGAAGGCTGCTATGAGGTCTCCACGAAGCCTTCTCTTCTCTACGCTGAACAGCCCATACTTTCTCATCCTACCTTCCTACAGGAGGTACTCCAGTCCCCTGATCATCCTCGTGGCCTTCCTCTGGACTTGTTCCAATATTTGCCTGTCCTTTTTATGTTGAGGACACCAGAATTGCACACAATACTCCAAGTGAGGTCTCAAAAGAGCAGGGTAGAGGGGCAGGATCACCTCCCTCGACCTGCTGGTCACACTCCTTTTGATGCAGTCCAAGATATGGTTGGCTTTCTGGGCTGCAAGAGCACATGGCCAGCTCATGTTCATTATCCCATCAACCAACACCCCCAAGTCCTTCTCCATGGGGCTGCTCTGAATCTCTTCTCTGCACAACCTGTAGCTGCGCCTGCGATTGCTCCAACCCAGGTGTAGGACCTTGAACTTGGCATAGTTAAACTTCATCAGGTTGTCATTAGCTCAGGCTGTCTGTAACAGATCCCCACAATAATGTCTCCCATCACTGTTCTCCCTTTAATCCTGACCACAAAGTCTCTGTCAACTGCTCACCTGTCCCCAGACAGAGTTCCATACTCTCCAGCCTATCCCTAACATAAATAACAACTCTCCCTCTCCCCCTATCAGGCCTGTCTTTCCTAAAGAGCCTGTAACCTTCCATTCCAATACACCAGTCATAGGAACCACCCCACCATGTTCCTGTAATGCCTATGATATCATAGTCTTGTAGACATGCACACATCTCTAATTCCTCTTGTTTGTTCCCCATACTATGGGGATACTATTTGTATAAAGTCATCTGAGCTGAGCACCAGTTGAAGCTGGCTCACTGGCTGGAGTAGCTAAAATATCTCTACATTGCTCTGAATGCTTACTGTAGGTGCTGGCACGCAACTGGGTGTGTTGGGATGGAACAATGCCCCTCTCCCCACAACACATCTAGTTTAAAGCATCCTTGACCAGTCTGGCAAGCCTCCTACCAAATCTACTCTTCCTTTTCTTTGTCAGACCAGCTCCACCAGCTCCCAGTAGACCTGGCCTATAAATTGATATCAGAAAGGGAGAAAACTATCTTACTCATGTCTGACTCGACCAAGCATGAGAGTGCTTACTGCGAGTCAGAAAACAGAGCCTCCACCTCTTCTTTCTGCTTGCAAGGACAGACATCTGAGATGCTTCTGCAGATGTTCCTGGAACACTGTAGTTAACAGGAGAGTGTTTTAACATAAATTAAAGCCAATTATGCTTCAGCCTAAAAAGGTGTAGAGCAGCTTTCTCCAGTTGGGTCATTAGTGGCTCAGGTCTGTGCGTGGTGTCTGATACAGGTTGATATGGCAATAACCTGAGCATGTATCTGAAATCCTGTTATCTCTGAGGCACCCTCTAGTCATGCTTTGTGATGTTAGAGCTAAAATTTGAGGAAACATGTAAGGCAAACCTCAGGACTTACTTGGGTTTTCTTGCCTCTTTTGCAACAGCTCAGAACCCCTCCAGATTTGTAAAATAATTAGAAGAGTGATAGGCTGACGTTCATTCACAATACCTCTGTTGTGGTTTAAGCCCAGCTGTAACTCACACAGTCCCTGTCTCATTTCCCCCCTTCCTCCCCCAATCCTGGAGAGATGGGAAGGAGAATGGAAAGAAGGTAGCTCCCATTGAATAAGAATATTGAAATAAGAACAGTCCAGTAATTAAGGTATAACACAAAACCACTGCTGCTGCCACCAATAAAAATAATGACAAGGGAAATAACAAAGGAAGAGAATACAATTGCTCACCACCCACTGACCGATACCCAGACCACCTGAGCAGTGATCTAACCCTTCCAGGTGACCGCCCCCAGTTTATATAGTGGGCATGATGTGCTGTAGTATGGAATACCTCTTTGGTCAGTTTGGGTCAGGTGTCCTGTCTCTGCTTCCTCCCAGCTTCCCCTCCTCCCTGGCAGAGCATGAAGCTCAGAAAGTCCTTGGCCAGACCAAACGTCACTAAGCAGCAGCTAAGGTGTTATCAGCGCTGTTCCCAAGCTGAAAGGCAAAACCACACCACCAGCAACTAAGAAGGAGAAAAATGATTGCTACTGCTGAACCCAGGACAACCTTTGATTATTCCTCTTAATATCTCTTTATCCTAACTGGAATACCTTTTGGAGTATCTCCTGCTTCTTAATGATAATCCTTTTTTGAAATCATTCAGCTCCTTTTCTTCTTGGCCCATGAGCACATCCTGCTGCTGGGTTTCCCTTTTGTTTTGTGTATGGTTAGAACAGATAATCTCTTTAATATTAACACCTCTTTTAGGTTTGTTGGGAAATCATCTAACTACGTATTATCCTTGGAAGTCATCAGTGAATTAGCTATTATGTGTGAGTGAAGACAGTTTTGATAAGTAGCAAAATCAAAAAATCAACTAATACGGAATGCAGTCTGTTTTTGAAATAAATTTCTGTGCATACAGAAAAAAAAACCCAAAACAACCCCAAATTCTACTAATACATATTTATATTTGTATTTACATTCATGATATTTACTTTTTTGGTTCTTTTGTAAGCCAATTCCTCCACCACATTCAAATATCTAGACCAGATGAGGAAGGCATGACAGCAATTTTACATCCTTAATTAAGAAGCACTAAACTGAGTTTGGGGCATTTTGTCACATTATTTGAGCTAGAAATTACGCATTCATCAGCTACTTGAAAGTCATCAGACAATTGTAAGAGCTGCTAAAATTTGGGGATTTGAATTGAGCTCACTCTGTGTGCATGGATGTTTAAACTTGAAAATGACCAGTATATTATACACTGCAATTAAGAAGAGTATTAGAAAAGTCAGTTGCATTCTGCAAAATGCAGTTAACAAATTTATAAGGGCTCCATAGCTCCAGACACATTTCAGAGATTTGTTTTCCACTTGATCAAGGCACAAAGGATGGGAAAGTTCACGTAGATGCACCTTATGATTCCATTAGCTCAGTTCTTTTTACCTACTTTGCATAAACACAGAGTTTATGCTTTGACAGGAAAAAAAAAAAAAAAAAGACAAACAAAAACCCCATAAATCTGTATTTCCTGTCAAAATACTTTTTTTAATTATAATTCACAAGCTAAACTCATAACAATCATTCAGCCAGAGCCACCTCAGGATCAAAGCCTCATTAAAAGCTTGAGGTACAAAGTTTCTCCTGTGTGAGACTGAGTCTTGCTGAGAAAAAAATAGTATAGCTCCTAATAGTTCTGCTCTGAGGTCAGATATTTCTCTTTTACTTAAGGTGCCTCATGGCCTCTTGGAGCCCATGTGGACCCTGATTTGTGCTCTTTCTCTGAAGCCATGATTGTCACGCTTGCAGCACATACAGCCTCAGAATGTGGGACTGCAGTAATTGATTAACTTAGCCCATAGTGTCTGCTCTCTTGTCAGCAGAGAGCATTAGCCAAATATTTAGCAAGCAGTACTAATTTACATATTGATCTTTCATTTGCCTAGTCATCATCACTTCATAGAATCATAGAATAGTTTTGGCTTGGAAAGGACCTTTAAGATCATCTAGTTCCAAGCACCTTGCCACAGGCAGGAACACCTTCCACTAGACTCCTCATACCTCCTCATGCAGAGCTCTGTGCATTTCAGCTGGTCATTGATATAGAGGGTGACATCTTCTCATTGTCTTCCAGGCCTGTTTTTTCTGAAGAGCCTATATCCTCCCATTCCAACATCCCAGTCATAGGCGCCATCTTGCCATGTCTCTATGATGCCAATGTTATTGTAGGCTTGTGCACGCCTTTAACTCCTTCTTTATTCCCCATACTATGTGCATTTGTATAGAGTCATTTAAGCTGGGATCCCTATGAAGCTGACTTACTGGCTAGCATTGCAGGAATTCCTTTGTGCTGCTCTTCAGGTGCTCTTCTGCTGACTTGCTATCTCTCTCCAGGTGCTGGGTGTCTGCTGCTGGCATTGGCATCAAAATGGTGAGAGTGGGACGGATTGATGCTCCCCTCACCTCCTATTAATTACTATGTGCAGCAGGCCCTACCAGCTGTGACTTGGGTTTACCATCGCAGTATTTTCTCCCATCAGAAAAATACAACTACAAAAGTTGGATTGTTTGGCTTCATAAAGTTGCAAATGCAGTTCTTAACTATCTCTGGTGGCAATAGGCCTCACATCCAAATACCCTTATTTTCTAAGAGGAAGAGCTTGTAGGACTGTCAAGATAAAATCTCCATGACTGTTGCAGAAGGGGAAGTTGAAACCAACATTTTTTTCCAAAATTTTCCATTCATTATAATGTTTCTTCCTGTTTTCTCTGGAAAATGGCTACTTACATGTAATTCGGCTTGTAGCCACTGGCCATGTCTTCTTCAGCCCTGGGAACTCATCTCACACAAAGATAAAAGAGTCATATATCAAAGCTGAGCAAAGGAAAAAGAGCAGAAAGATTAATTCAGTTACTAGGATCTTCATCTCATCACCGGACAGAAGGATTTAGGAGAAAACTTTGTGGACTCCTAAGATAGATAAGGTGGGATGGGAAAATTTTTCTATGGTACATTGTTATTCAAACATTATTTTGACTGACATATTGGAAAATATTCCAATATAAACATTTTCAAGTATCTATGGCATATGTATCTGGTCACATCAGGACACATTTGGAGTTTAATTCTCCAAAACTAGAAAACACTCAAGAATAGGGTAATGCTGTATTTGAGAGTGTATTATAGAAAGTGCTGTAAGTATCAGAGCTGTGCGTAGACCCCAAGGCTGATTTTCTCATTCCTACCATTTCAGTATAAAGGGAATGATCCAGGGACTCTAGTTTTGGAGGTGTAAATCTCCAAATGGGTTATTAAGAGGCTGTGTGAGCATTTCTTTTCCTTTTAGCATTTTAGCTACTGGCTCATGGTCATCTATGTATTCAAGCACAGGTCTTGGCTGAAGCTGGCAACCTCAGCTTTGACCCTGTCACATCCTTGGTGAGACCAGTGACTCTGTGTCTCTCTTGCCAGGGAAGAAGTCATAGAAGCTGCCATCCCTCATACCCTACTGTACGTGAACGCTTCTTCACCCCTTGGTATCTGTAGAGATGAACAATTCAGCTTAAAGTATCAGTGGTTTGGACTGAGGAAGAGAGAACTCAGTCCTGCTAAGGTGAGGCAATTAACAGCAGCAAAGCTGTGCACTCCGCTGTTACTTGCAGCGCAAAATACTGCTCATTTGAAGTTAATATGTCTAAATTTGTACTGAAAGGAAGAGGAGCAGAAGGAGCAGAACTCACAGTTGGAAACAGCTGAGAAGTAGTTTAAGAAGCTACTACCCCTCAGCTGCATTTCTTTGCTGCCTGCTTTCTGACACTGGTGACTGAATGCCATAGGGTAAATTGGTTTTAACAGCTGCTCCCAGCTCAAAGTGTGAGACCACATTTGGTACACTCACAGGCATACTGTGAACAAGCTGCAGAACGTGACCTCAGCTGCTTGCCTGTGCAGGCGTAGCTCCAGATTCTCTGTATCACAGCTTTCTACAGCATGCAGTGCTCGTCGCGACTAGACTGTGTTGTCACTCAAGCATGTGCCTGCTGGATATTACTGATTCAACTACCAGCCTTGATTCCTAGAAGAAAAGCAAAAGGATAGAAGACGTAAAATGATACAATTGGTAGGGTCTCAGGAAGAAATATGTCAATAAGCAAGCACATTCCTTGTCAGGTGGCCTGTAGCAGACCCCCACTGTAATGTCCTCTGTCCCTGCCCTCCCTTTAATCCTGATCTGTAAGCTCTCAGTGGGCCCCTCATCCAAAAGAGCTCTTTGCACTCCAGTTGGCCCCTGATGTAAAGGGCACACCCTCTTCTCTTCTCCCCAGCCCCTCCCTCTTTCCTGAAGAGGATTCTTCTACTCCAACACTTCAGTAGTAGGAGCCATTATGCTACATCTCCGTAATGCCAATAGATTGTAGTCCCCAAAGGCATGTGCAGAACCTGTATCTCCTGCCTGCACTGGCACAGAGGCATTTCAGCTGGGCTCCTGATGATGCTGAATCATTGGCCAGTTTGGCTGAAAGTCCTTTGAGTTGCACACACTACTGCATCAGGCTGAGCTTTTTTTCAACCAACACCACTAAGTCTTAATCCTCAGGGCCTCTCTCAAACCATTCTCCACCCAGCCTACATTTGCACTGAGCATTGGCCCAGCCCATGTGTAGGATCCTGCACTTGGACTTGTTTAACCTCAGAAGGCTCACATGGGCCCGTATCTCAAGCTTGTCAAGGTCCCTCTGGATGGCATCCCAGCCCTCTGGCATGTCAACTGCACCACACAGCTTGTGTTATAAATTTATTGGAAATGTGCTTACACTTTCCACTCAGCTACACAAGAAAAACAGATTTCAGCTATGTCACAACATCACAATGACAGCACCAGTCTAACAGTAAAACTGAGCTGGATGTTAATGTCATTAATGTTACTGAAGGAAGCTGCAAAAGGGAAACAAAATGTATGACCATTAATTCATGCCTGAATTAATGTGCAGTTTCACAGTAAGCCTTACTGTGTCTTCTCATAGTGCTTGATATGAAGATGTGGCCTCTGATCCCAAAATTATCACAGTCAGCAGTGATGAGAGAAATAATCAAGAAAAACTGAATCACTCAAGAGTCAAAATCTGCAAAAACTGAAGCCTCTGAGAACTAAACATTTGGAGGTTTAAAGATTACTCTAATTCAATATGTTGAATAATGGCAAATTTTATGCATCAAACAATCATGTTTACATTCAAATCCCACAGAGGATGAATATTCAAGAATATTCTTTCAATACTGAAGCACAGACAGAAGAGGTTCCAAAGGATCCACAAAGATTATCAAAGGCTGGAGAACCTGTCCTACAAGGACTGAAGGAGTTAGGCCCTTTCTGGCTTCAGAAGAGAAGGCTCGGGGATTACCTCATCACTGTAGTTCAGTACTTGAAGGGTGACTACAAAGAGGGCAGAGGCTCTACCTTCTCATGGATTCACGTGCAGAAGACAAGGGGCAATGGGTACAATTTGCACCAGGATAGGCACTCAATATAAGAGAGAATTTTTTTATGGTAAGAATAATTATGTACCAGAACAAGTCTAAATAAGACACCAGGCAATGTAAGACATGAAAGAAGAATCTTTTTAAAGAAAATGTAAAAATGATTTTGTTTCAAAGCTAGTTAAAGTGCATCTAATAACCCCAAAGTGCATTAAAGTGCATTAAAAAAGCCCCAACCTTAAACATAAAGATAGAATCTGACTTACATGTGCAAGTTATGATAAAAATATTTAATTTTGCTATATTGTATAAATATGACAGAAGGTAAGTGAAGAGTAGTAGTTTTTCAGTGGAGGTAAATATCAGGTTTGGAATATAAAGCAGGTTCATAGATCACTGAACCAGAAATGGTATCCCAGGACAAGGGGAATAAAAGTTTCAGTGTGGCATTGCCTGTACTTGCACCTGCTTCTAATTTTTTTCACCTATATAACTTATTTAAAAAACATAAGTAATGTATTTTAACATGCTTATCATCTATTTGTATGCACTTGTAAAATGGCTCAAGACATATAGTTGACAGTATGCCTAAGCAAGCTACAATTGCTTGCAAATAACTTTCTTCTATATTTTTAAAAAGCCTGAGGGCCTTCTTAATGGAGTCCTGTTTTTATTATTATTTTTTAATAAAATAGTGTATGTCTTTATATTGGCAAGCTTGCTGCAATTCACCCCCAAGTGCAGCAAAAATTCCACATTTTCATCAAACAGAGCCTGACACAATGGATAGCTCTTGTGCTGGTTCTTCATGTAAGAGGGAGTATTGTGTCCAGAAATGATGACTTCTAAGTGTGTAAGTATTCTAAACTGCTGAAAGCTCTTAAATGTCTCAGCTAGCGCAGAAGCTTTTTTTGTGGTCCCTTGGAGTTCTGACGTTGTCCCAGGTGATGATAAAATCACTCTCAATTTCTTCAAAACCAGTTTCTTTCACCTTTTTGGACTAAATTAGGGAGTATGCCTGGCTAACGGTGTAGCTGAACATTTTTCCCTTAGCAAACCAGTATTTCATGCTTAGCAACTTGGATACAGAGCTTCTCTCTCAACTGTTTTCTGCTGTATGATGATTGGGCCAACAGCAGTCTTATTGATAAAGACTTTGTTTATCAGAGTTTAAGATTAATGACAGTCTGTAAGCCAGGGCAACTCCACTGTGGCTTCATTTGTTGGCAGAAGCAAGTTTAACCAAATACTGGATTACATTACAGCTGATTAGAAAACACTTGCCTGCTGGTTACAGAAATTGAAACATCTGTCTAGTATAAACTGTGTAGACAACGATTTTGCCCCACTGATGAGTTCTTATGTGCTGCTTTGTTCTGATGAAGAATGAAAGCACGCAAATATAGCACCCTGATGATGCCATCTGACAGAGGGAAAGAATGGCTGAGCCTTTCACATCTAAAAATCAATGCATCTCTGGTAAATAGAATCATAGAATACTTAGGGTTGGAAAGGACCTTAAGGTCATCTAGTTTCAGCATCCCTGCCATGAGCAGGGACAACTCACAGTAAACCATATCACCCAAGGCTGTGTCCAACCTGGCCCTGAACACCGCCAGGGATGAAGCAGTCACGGCTTCCTTGGGCAAACCATTCCACTGCCTCACCACCCTTGCTGTAAAGAATTTCTTCCTCATATCCAATCTAAACTTCCCCTGTTTAAGTTTGAACTCGTTACCCCTTGTCCTATCACTACAG
>JAOEHY010017766.1:0-24199 GCA_025447955.1 Psilopsiagon aurifrons | reverse complement strand
GAGGTCTCCACGCAGCCTTCTCTTCTCCAGGCTGAACAGCCCCAACTTTCTCAGCCTATCTTCATATGGGAGGTGCTGCCATCAGCCCCATTAGGCAAAATCCCGCAGAGGAATTACTAGATTAATGCAATTAGCAGTAATAAACAAGAGCGTTACTACAGTTTAGTTGTCTCTTGATTCATTTTAAATCAAACACTAACGTATTTGCTTTCACATTCACCATTTCAAAAATTTAACAAGATTACTAATAGGAACTCTGACTGCTTTTTGTTTGCTGTTATTGGCGGAAAGCCTCCATAAATTCAACATTAATATATGATAAGTTTTAAAAGCCTGAGATAAGATGTGCTGACCCACTGGTAAGATCGATAGTGTTACTTCCCAGGCTCTGGGCTAGTGCAGAACTGGCGGAGGGATAACAAACCTCTCAAACATTTTCAACGTTTTTCTCACTAACTAATAGGACTTTTCGGCAAATAGCAGCATTCTGCATTAATTCTATGGGAAATTATAATGGGGGAAAAATGCTAAGCAAAAGCAGCATAGAAAAAAAATAGGAAAATGGAATAAAAGTAAAGGGACAGAGATGCATGAGATTCTGTGAGTAGACTAACCCTTGGTGTGCTGGGATGGTGAATGTGCAGTATACCTGCACCTGGGGTGAGAGGGAGCTATGTGGGATGCAGGGGAGGGTACAGTACAGGTGTGTCTATCTGCATGCAATAGGCTTTGGTATGTATGAGCATGTGAGACACTGCTGAATGCCAGCTCTGCAGAAACTTGCTCACCTGGTATTCCTTAATAATACTTAACAGCATTCCTGGCTTTAGGTCACTTTACCTTGGGTACAACTTTGTAGCCAGAGTTGGCTCTGTGAGTTCTCCTGTCACTGCATCCTGGGTAACTACAAGAGATGTGATGCTCAGTACAGGGAACAATTAATTTGATCCATAGCTCCCAGTCTGTTAACTTGAATACAATGACTGCTTGTGTTCTGACTGTAATAGTCATTGCCAACAGACATGATAATTCTTGCATTTGTAGCTTACTTAAATTTGTAAATAAAACAGTGATCACGTGTTTTTTTGAGAGAAAAAGAAATATATTTCTTTGACTAACAATCAAATGACTTACTGCTCTGCAGATGTTATAAACTACAATAATCAGCCAAGACATTATATTCCTTCAGCATAATTTTGCTTTCACAGTGGTTACTGTGTTTATTCTTATGTTATATCTGTGTTTTCTCTGGTATGAAAATTACTGGTAACTTTATATTTTATACTAGCGTAGTCTGTAACTTCTGTTAACTTGTGCAGTGCATGCATATGTGTATGTGTATATCCATACCCTGTGTGTATAGTTATATATAAATATGTATATGTATGGAGCATATAAGACAGAGCTGTTCAGAAATGTCTTTTCCTTGAAAATACATTTGTTTTGTATATTTAATGCTAAATGTAAATACTGTGGCAAAGCCATCATCATACAGTTTTTCTAGGGCTTAAAGGCCATTTTACTTTCAATTTTGATTTACCATATGTGATTGGCGTTGCATGAGAAAGAGGAAATATTTAACTGCAGCCAAAATGGTGTTCATTTGAACAATATGTAACCCAGTTTATCCACAGACGAGTGTCTTGTGAATTGAAGGTCATGTTCTGCCAACAAAAGAATTTAAGCAGGCAAAAAGAATGAATGCTTTGTACCACTTGTATTTGAAGACCAAACATTTAGGATAAATGTATAGGACACTTTTCCTTGTTAGAATTGCTGCACAATCTTAACTTTGCCTTTCTTCTCAGTATTTTACTGTGTTCATATTTGCAACTTGATTGCCCATTTGCAGGTGGTTATGAGTAAAACCAAAAAGTAAACCAGACCTATAGAGTAAAATTAGCACATTAGCATCTTTGTTCAGAAGTCTCCTGTCCTTACAAATATTAACTTCCTGCTACCACAGAGAAATTAAGGAAACTGGAAGCTGGATGACATGTGAGTCAAGGTCATGAGACAGAAGTGGAAGCGGATCTCATAAACTCTTGCTCTTTCCTTCATCACAAGACTATCTTCATCTTCCAAGTTATCTTGGTAGAGATACGGCTATCTGATGATAAGAGGATTAAATTAGATCACCTTGAATTTCCTAGAGCATGAACATGTATTGTTTAGTCTACAAAAATCTATAGGATAAAAACCTGCAAAACAGTATGAACGTTGATTGCTTTGTGAGGCTGTTCACCACTCAAGTATTAGGAGTGTTGAATATATCCACTGTAATGCAGATCATTGTATGTCACAATTTCTTGCTTACTAGAGCAAAATAGAATTTAAGGGATAATGTAACTTGCTTGTGATAAGAAGCTGCTGGATCTACTCCTAGACTGAGAAACATGTAAGTATGATTCCTTGATGGAAATTTTGTTGAAAAAAGCCAGCAGAAGCTAAACGTTTTAATCTGGTGCTGGACTGTTCCAAAGAGTTGAAGAAGTTCCTAGAGTGGCACTAGTTTTTGAGCTTCATAACTAATATAATTTAGGTGGGGCCCCTAAACCAAATCTTAATATATTTCAGTTAAAATGCATACAAAAATACAGTGTGTGTGATACTGTTTTGTGTTGTTGTAGTTTAGCATATTTGCTACGCTGAAATCTTTCTAAAATGAATAAAAACACCTACTTCCTAACCTTCCTTTACACTTGTGTTTCCTATTTCTTTCTTTCCCACTTATGTCTTGGTTCTGCTTTGTTTTGTTTTCATAAACCTGTACCATGACTATTTTCTTTGTAACTTCCTTCCCCTTCTTGCAACACTACATTTAGTTGATGGTATTTCTTCTTTTTGCAGTGTTTTATTTGCTCCTTGTTGATTATGTTGGTTTTGGGTTTTTTTATTTTCCCATCAAATTTCTTTTTCTTTAGTCTCTGTCCTCTTTTAGTCTCTTACTTGTTCCTTCCAGATAAGCAATTCTATTTCCTTTCTGACCCCAATTTAGTGAAACTGTGTTGGCCGGAGATCTATCCCAATTTTCTGTGTCTCTAAATTTTGGAATTCAGGCATGTATGTAGGTGTATCTGCTGCATATGTACAACTGCTTCAGACACACAGACCTGTATTAGTTAGTGATGAATCACAGCACAAAATTTCCTGGCGAATAACCTGTGGCTTTACCAGTGATCAGCCTGGTAAAATCCCTGGTAAAGTTCAAATTGGGAGCTACATGTTGATGATTGTTTCATAGCTGCATTAAGTTATGAAGACCCACTAATTTCTCACTTCTTTTCATTATAGACTGCTACCTTCATCCTTAGGAGTAGCCCTAGGGAAGGAAGGTTTTTAACAAAATACAAATAGTTCAGCACTCCTTCACTGTGTGTTAAACCTCAGCTTGTAGAAATTTTGGCTTGTGCTCTTTGGGATCAACTTACTCACTTGGAATCCTGACATCTTTGATTTATGGAGAAGACCATTCCTTTTCCTAGCACAGGTAGCCCAGAAGCCTGGGTTCCCCTCAGCTGTTCTCAGTCCTCCTGCTGTAGCTTCACCGTCTCCCATGCTTGTGAGTCTTTTCTGGAAGTCTGCAGTGGTCAGGGTAGAGTTAGTGTATACCTGTGTGTACACACAGACCTCTTTTTCTCCTGGTCCATTTTGTCCTGTCCAGTTTGTTTGTGCACACAGACATCTTTTTCTCCTCGTCCTTTCCTGTTTAGAAATGAGGACTTGTCTTGTTGCCAATGATAAAATACAAACAGAATCCTTTAAAATGCATAGTTAAGTCAAATAACTTTGTTGAATTTGAGATATTTTGACGTGAATTGAGCAGTAGTGACTTGTTTTCGGGAGGCACATTGCGGGTTAGTGATAGAAATGAAAATACGGAATAACTTGTTACACATATCAGGTCTCTCAGCACAGAGATGGAGAAAGAAATAGTACCTGGAAGCCAGCCTGCCATCCCAGGTCCAGCTTGAGGGCATCTGTCATTTCAAGAACTGGTAGCTTTTAAGGTCAGGAGAAGAAGAAAAGGTATCCAACACTTTCAGTCTCAACTAAGAAAGCTGTTGGCACTTTTACGGCACCAGATGTCTTCAACTGAGTAGTGCTCACCTTAAAGGACTTTCCAGCTTACTAAAACCATGTGGTCACCTTTAGTGTAGAAATAAGCTTTAAATAAGGTTCAGAGATGCCTTCCAAATTAATATTTTAAAACATAAGCCCTCAAGAAAAAGATACCAAGAAATGATTCTGTATTTCTGACTCTGGCAGAAAAGACTCTTGTACCCACTTCATGACATGAAATGGGAAAAGCTCTCTCACGTAGTGAGATAGGCAGGAGAGTTTTGACCTAGCCTTTGTTTGATACACCAGTTACGCATGAAGGATTGTAAAATATCTCTTGAATTATTTCTTCACATTCCAAGGAAAGGCATATGTCATGGAAGCTCCTTGAAATATTTATATTTTAGGCATATTTATTCAGATTCCAAAGGAAATTTGAAGGAAATATAGATTGTAAAAATCCCTATATAAATCTAGACCTTAGTATGTATCTTTGTGATCAAAAATTCATTGTATTTCTCTTGCTTTTCTTTAAAAACCCAAAGACAATTGTAAAAATGTATGTTTTCCAGTATCAAGGAGGCAGAAATTTATTGACTTACTATAGGTAAGCAGAAAATTTGAAGTAGATCTATTAGATTAGGAAGGTGCCAGAGAAAAAATGACAAGAACTATAGAGATTCAAGAAACCACAAAAAACGCTCTCCAAAACCCAGCTTCAAGGGCAGTACCAGCTGTTACTGTAAGTGCAGAAAAATACTGAGATGGTGTTCACAGTAGAGATTCTAGGTTAAGACTGATTAAATGGAATTAACAAACTTTGCAGTAATTCCAGAGAGTTCTTCCATGACGACTGAATGCTGTTAAATAAGTAGTGGGAGAATCTCATATAAGAAATTTAAAATGCGTATAACATTTCAATGCCTTTTTAGGTCTTTTCTAATTCAGTGTAGTTAAACATGTAAGTTAAACTCGGTGCCTCAATGTAATAGGTGCTATCAAGAGGATTTTAGAGTAGCTTACATAGCTACATTTTTTCCTATTTATGGAGCATTAAACAATATTACTTTGTTTTTTTGGCTGTTCTAAGATGAGGAAGCGGTTGAGTGTGGTAGGTGCATTTTTCTTCTTCAATTTAACTTTTCTTTCTTAAGTTATGTTTTCACTCCATTTAATGATTTCCTTTCCTATTTTTCCTTTGTGCTTCTCAGAGGAAATTGAAGGTACATGTACAAAAGTTTCCCTGCATAGCCCAATAATTTTATTTAGAGAACATGTGTTTAGAATTAAATTGCATATAGTCCAAGGTTTCTAAGAGATGCTATAGTTATAATGCTTTTATATTGCCACCAAATACATTGAATCATCTTTTGAAGTAGATAAAAATACCAGAATATTCCTAGTTGTTTCTTGTAAAAATCAGTAATTTGAAATATTGTTTTAAACTGCTTTCTCTCTCTTGAACTTCTGGAAGATATGGATAGGGAAGTAGTGTCATAAAATTAGCAAGACTTGGGTGGGCTGGGATGGAAAGAGATGTTTCCAACTTAATTACACAGCCGTGAGAGGTCTTGCATTTCTAATTACTACTGAAGAATATACTTCCCTGAGATGGTAGAAAGTTCATTGATACAGTATCATCTTTACTATTTTCCCTCCGAGTGTAGCCGGTTACTGTTATGCTTGCAGCATATGTTAAAGTAATAGCAGCTGATCTCTTGTGGTTTTTTATTTATTTTTTTTTAGAACTTAAGAGGCCTTTGTTTATAAAGGCATTAGAAATTGTAGCTCATATTTTTGATCAAAGGGCCTCTGGCATGTAAAAATATACCGTATAGTTATTTTATATCAAATGAGAGGATGTGTTTTTGATCAAAACCCTTTCTGTCTAATCCAGTGAGCCAAAACTTAAAGCTAAAGTCTGATAATGTATCATTTACAAAAAAGCTTGATTTACATCAAATATGTTTTGCTTTCTTTTAAGTGGCATCATACCTTCTATTAACTGATAAAGTGTGAATAATACAGTGCTAGAAATCTTTTTAGAATGTTTGCTGTCATCACAATCTTTGCTTTGAAAGGTAAAAAGATCAGTGTGCATGCTGCAAAATTACAGAATATCTCCAGCTAAAATATAAAACAATAAACATTGTTTTATGTTTTTAAGAAAATGGCTTATTGAAGGCTTTTTAATGCTATGCTTTGTACAGTTGTCATTTTGTAAATAATTTCTTCTGCATTTTTTGCTGGGCTTCTAACTATTCTGCTTTATTTCTTGGCTCTTATTCTGTATGCTTTTACCCTTCGTCCAGAAGATGCTGAATGTGCCGGTCACAACAGTGGATCCTATCTAGGTGAGCAATTGGTTATAAAAGACAATTTCTTCCTTTCTTTCAGCTTCTTTTCCCTGGAACTACTACTTTACTTTTGGGGGTAATCTGCATACAAATGTCCTTATCTGCATGAGAAAAGCATGAATATTAAGGTTTTAAAAATGGCTCATTGGATTTGACATAAAGGATTTATGTAGTGTATGCCTTTATCTGGTTATGCATAAGCTACTAAAATATTGGTTTGATTTTAAATCAAAATAAAAAATATATATAAATTTGGGAAAAATCTTGACTTTTCAAGTACATGAAGTTAGCAACGTGATCAATGAAACAAAAAAGTTATTATATCATGAAACATTTGAGTAAGTCTTTAAAGGCACTCTTTCCAGGTTTTATCCAAGTTTTGTTTACACTTTCTTTCTTTGTACGTATCTAACAATATTGGGAGAATTCAGTGAGAGTACAGAGCAAATTTGCAGGCACCAGTTCTTTTTCCACATTAGAAAATAAAGCAGGTTATAACAACTTAATAGCTTAAATTTAGCTTTAAAGGTAGTCTGAGCTCAATGTATCATTGTGGGGAATGGGGAAGAGAAGGGGAAGGAGTCCTTTGGCTTCAGCCTCATGATTCCAAATTTCAAACAAAAGCAACATTTTAAAAAGGTGAATGTTCCATGATATGTTTCAGCTTTTAAATTTGTGCCATTTTAAAGGCTATGTAAAATTATTTTAGTTGAAACTGTCCAGAATTCCTGCCAGCTGAAGGCTGGCTGGAGCAAATTTTGTGGCAACCAGCCCTTTTCCCAAGGCTTTCACCCTTCTACTACAAGAGGAATGGGAAGAAACTTGTCGAAGTGCTTTAGTATATCCAAGCCAGTGTGCTCACTGAAACAGCCGAGACCAGTATGGTAAATTAGAGATGGTTTTTATATTGCAGTATACTGTTTTAAAATGTGGTATAACAACTACATCAGGAACACACAAACTATATATTTGAAAGAACTTTGACCTCTTTCCAAAACCTTATTGTGGAATAATTTTATCATATGTTTATGGAACTAGTGGCCATCTGATCATAGAGTCATAGAATAGTTAAGGTTGGAAAGGACCTTAAGATCATCCAGTTCCACCCCTCCTGCCATGGACAGGGGCACCTCACACTAAACCATGGCGCCCAAGGCGCTGTCCAACCTGGCCTTGAACACCACCATCGATGGAGCATTCACAGCTTCCCTGGGCAGCACATTCCAGTGCCTCACCACCCTTACAGTAAAGAATTTCTTCCTCATAGCCAATCTAAACTTCCCCTGTTTAAGTCTGAACCCATTACTCCATGTCCTCTCACTACAGTCCCTAATGAAGAGTCCCTCCCCAGCATCCTTATAGGCCCCCTTCAGAAACTGGAAGGCTGCTATGAGGTCTCCACGCAGCCTTCTCTTCTCCAGGCTGAACAGCCCCAACTTTTTCATCCTGTCTTCATGCTGAAAATGAACTTCTTACCTTTTTTAGTTAACAAACTAACTGTGTTCAACTGTGAGTGTACTGAGAAACTGGAGTATGCTTGGAAGATGATACTTTGGCTGTGATTCCAGATGAACTGCATTTTCCTTATCAAATAATCTCTTTGAAACAGAAGGGATGCTCCCCTGCCCCATCTTTTCTTGCTGTCTGCAAATACAGAGTACATTAATTTTTAAGGTGAGACTACCATGGGTTTGCCATAAAGGTGGTAAAACAGAATCATAGAATCACAGAATGGTTTGGGTTGAAAGGGACTTTAAAGATCACCAAGCTCCAACCCCCTGCCATGGACAAGGATACCTTCCACTAGACCAGGTTGCTCAAAGTGCCGTCCAACCTGGCCTTGAAAACGTGCTTTGAACCCACTTTTTCTTGGTGCTGTAGCCCTTTCAGTGAAACGTTCTGTTGTACTGTTACCAAAAAGGCTCAGTCGTCCTGGAAGGAGATGTCTTGAGGAAGAAGCAATTGTTGTCCCGTATGCGACCCTCCCAACCACAGAAAAATCAGGATGCAGTGTCGTTTACTTAGGTGACTTTACAAAATTTGTTGGAGAACTAATGTGCAGTTCAGGCTATGGTTTATCTCCTGAGAGCTTCCAGTGGGGCGCTGCCATCACTCCAGGGATGGTACCTTCAGCCTTCTCATGCTGTGTCTGTGCTGTCGGAAGGAAGGTGTTGGAGAGGAGAGACAGCAGACAGAACAACAGGAAGAAAAAGACTTGTCTAAGTTTAGGGCCAGTTTTGGGGTAAGAACACAAGTATATTCTATATTCACCTGCTTTTGCGTGTGGTAACAGGACACAGTGATTTGTAATTCAGACTCTCTTGCACTACTTGTTTCACAAAACATTAGGAGCCCAATCCTATTAGACACATTTAGGATTGCTATTCTCCTAAATTATTTTGCAGTTGTATTTTCTAAAGGAGCAAACTGCTATGGAATAACTTTCTGTGCTAGACAAATGCCACTGCCTGAAGTATACTAATTTGAACAAAACTTGTTGACCAGCTGCAGGGAGGACACAAAACTCTTACCTATGTGCTATGGAAGGTATAAAACTTGGGTAGTCTGTAAGGTAAAGGAGTCCTGGACAAAGACACTGAATAAACCCTCCATTAGGTACATGGGAGCCAATACCACTGGTGAAAGTATATATTCCTTCAGTCTCAAAGATATGCCTCTTCTCTGCTTATTGCTCTTTGGGAGCATGGTAAAATAAATATGTCTGGTTTTTGAAAACAGCTTATTCTGAATGTCCACCTATGTTTTGCAGTAAAGTTTTTTGAAGTAAATTCTGAACATCTCAATTCTTCTGAATATGCGTGTTCTTGAAAGATAGCGAACATTTATGGTACCCCTTGATTACTAGCTAAGAATTTCTAGGCAAGTCTCTTCATTATTGTAAGTTTTTGATCAAGCATACTACACTGAAAACAAAACCTAAAACATTGTCACTGCAGGGCTTAAATCACATCAACAAGTTCAGAGTGTTTTAATGACACCTGAATAACTGTCTACATGTTGAAACCTGTTGCAGGATCAAGGTGGCCTGAATTAGCTTAGCTGCTGTTGAAAGAGTTAACCTCTGTTACCTTGTATATGTAGTCACTCATGTGGACAGTTCGAATGAGGTAAGTTGAAGTATGGTAAATTATATGTATGGCTAAAATCTAGAAACAGTTTCCAAAGTATACACTGATTACTTCATAGAACAAAAAGGAACTACTTGCTGGTTTTGATAGTATGTAATCAAATCAAATGAACTACAACAATTCTAATATCAATTAATGAATTTCTAGATGATTTTATTGCTTGTTATCAGTTGTATATTTGTTGGCATTTCAATCTAGTGATTCAGGATGTTTTGTGGACATCTAACCCTCTCTGAAAGGATATGTACTTTGGACACACACGAAGTAGTCATGAAGAGCAGCAGAAGAGGCAGCTTTCAGAAAGCAGAATGTCCATACTATTTGGGGTCAGATCTTCTATGTCCAAGGTTATGCTGCTGTTAATTTGAACTCCCTCTTCTAAAGTGACTCAGATAAATTTAATGTTTTTTCACCAAATTCTAATATTTAAGTCACAGTATAGCGTTTTATGTTTCTGCAGTAATTTCCTGAGGAATTGCTGGGGAGAACATTAAGAGGTTTGTCTTTGCCAAACTTAAATTCTAGTTACATTACTTGAACCTTTATGAACATACAGTAAATGTAGATGAATATAATCTGTTTACTATTCTCAATTTTGTCTTAAAAATCCAGACATAATCTGTATTTTTATTAACCTTGTCTAAATGTGCAAGCTGGGAATCAGTCCAGAAGCCTGCTCTGTGTTTGTGCAGTTCCTGTGTAACAATAGAAATACTTAGTATACAAGCCAGTATAAAAAAATCCCAATATTTGGGGGAAGAAAAAAAACCCCAAAATATTTAGGAAAAATACTGCGTTCATACAAACCTGTATAATGACCATTGTACCAAACTTACTTTTGTCAGTAATATGAATATGAAAAGTAGTTGTAAATGCATTTACAATTAGCCGACGTTTGTTCACTCTAAATTATGTAAGATTAGACTGCAGTGAAGAAAATACATAATTTAAACACATACTTAAACACTTGTTTTAATGAATGAAAATGAACAAAAGCATGTGTAAGTGCTTTATAGCATTCTGAAGCCTTAGTGGTGAATTTATGAAGCATAGGTAAATTTAAATTGTAATGTTTCCTGTTAGTATAATTTCTCTCATTTTGAGAAATTAACTGTATACTTTCATGAGTGTATTTGGTTTTAAATTCACACAACATAGTTGCACTCTTTTGTTCACTTCTTCTTTAGAATGATATGATTGAGTCTAAATTAGCACAGCTAATTTAGGTTATATCAGCATCCGTTTTTAAAGTATTTTAAGGAAGACAGTTCATGCATTGCCTGTTCCCAGTCTGGATTTCTGTTGTGAGGTCCAAGTGGATTTCTCTATGTAAATATAAGGGTGGTGTTCTGAAATGATGAAATATATATTGCTAGTGGTTAAAAGAATAATCACACTTTCCTGCTAGTTTTGGGTTTGGTTTCAGGGTTAGTTTGTTTTGGGTTTTTTTTTTTTTCACTATTTTTCTCAGAGATGTAAGTAGTTTCTCTTGGATTGTTGTTGGACCTTAATCAAGTTTCTTAGTAGTGGCTTTTGATTTTTCATTTCATGTTGAGGTTTGGAGGCATCGGGAGTTTGAGAACATTTGTTCTTCATATTTTATTCGCAGAGGCTGTTCTTATTTCACCAAATCTGTTACATTCCACCGTTAGTTTATGGGTTTGCATGTTCAGTAGGCTTCTAATCATGTTGCTGAAACCAGTGAGTTGGTGCAAGCTTCTCAGTGTTCAAAATTTTATGTTACTTTAGTGACAGAATTTTCCCCTTTTATAGTCTGTGTACTTGGCAACTAGGGTTTATCTCTGCTAATATCCATATTCCACAGACAGTGTAGCCTGCAGCTTCTTTCATGTTCATCAAGGTTTATATTATAAAATGTTCTGGGCAAGCAATGCTTTTTTTTCCCTTTGTTGTTTATAGGAATTTACTTTTAAGCTTAATCATGTTATATGACTTTATTTTCCTATTGCATGTCAGTATTGGTTTTGGTTTTCCTTATTGACTTTCACTATATTTATAACAGTGCTCAATTGTTAATTTAAGTATATGAAGTTTGGTTTTCATCTTTCCTAAACTGTAAAATGCCAACATTAGCAGAATATTTTTGGCTTGTACATGAATGTTTTTATTGCTTGCAAGCACAATGTTGTTTCAGTTCAGTTTAATCCTTTTGTAGTTATGGCTGCCCAACATATAACGTAATAGTAAATGCAGAGTTCATTAGTAAATATTTATTAATGGTTCTTTATAAAATAGCTTCTGAAGGTCACAATAAAACTAAGTGTTGTGGTTTAAACCATGACACTAAGCCACATATATGAGGACATATAATGGCAGATGTGAGAGAGGAAGAATTATGTTTCCAGGAACACAGTAACAATATCAGGAAAATGTTGATCTCATTCTTCCTGTCTGAACTGTGCTTTTTCCTTGGTTTGAAAGCTTCATAAAGCAACCTTTCTTGGGTTTCTGTGTAGGGGCTTTGAGGAACAGTTGAAACAGCTTTCAAATTGACAATAGTCTTGAAGTGGCAAAGCAACCAGCATATCACACTTTTTTAATATTCAGTAGTTTTACAGAGCACCTTCACTAGCACACTTGCAGAGAAATAGCCATAGTGGAAATCATCCTCGTTCTCTCTGGCTCCCATGTTTGTTCTTTTTAATTAATATAATAGTTTTCCCATAATGTCTTAGTTGAACTTCTTGTTGAGCCTTCTTAATATACAGGACATTGTTACTATTTTCATTTACTAGTGAGTTTCACTCACAGAAATATCAAATGTTTTAATCAAGGAAACCCAGGTTAGCAGTGGAACCATATCACCTGAGACTGTGATGCTTCATGTGCACCCTGTAAAAGTGGCAAGGGGTGAATCCTTGCAACCTGAAGACTGCACTGAAAGATTTTCTGATTAAAAAGAAAAAAAGGAAAAAATATCTGGGGTTTCAGGTTGGTTGATTTTGGGGATTTTTTCCTTTTTTAAGAGAAGAAGGAATGAAAATTATTAAGTAACCCACCACCCAGTAGTTTGGTAATGAAATCTGAATGAAGTGGATGGAGAAAAGCAGAACAAGTTACAAGTGGTCTTGCTAAAACCGAGCAGCAGAGATTGAATTGATATGGAGACTTTGCATAAAAAAATATTTTTCCTAAAGATTCTGCAGTTTGACATTTAAGCTGAGGTTAAGGAGCTGTTGATAATGGCACTCTGAGACAGCTACTTGGGCACAGAGCTCTTGGAATTTGTAAGGTCCGTACCGAACTGGAACAGACACAATTGGTGTCATGTGATCACTGCTCTTACTCTTCCTTTTCCAGATATGTAGATTCTGGGTTTTGTGACAAAACTCTTTATTCTGTAAACTGCTTAGTAGCAAACATGAAGAATTATTCTTTCTCTTCCTTTTACTCTTTTGTTATTATTCCATAAAATGATTATACAGGAAAACAAACAAACAAACCCAACATCAGAACCATTTTCAGCTTGCTTTTAGGGCAGCTTACTTTTTTTCCTTTCTGAATCTGGAGCCTTTTAGACGAGGCCTCAGGAAAGTTGTAGCTCTCTTCATGTCTGTATTACTAATGTTACTTTTAACCTTTCTTTATGTAACTGTCTATACAGTTAGGTATAATTATGTGGGAAAAAAACAACCTCTTCTCATGCAGACTTACCCTAAGGCAGACAAGACCTCCTAGATCTTGGGTGTGTAAGTGCAATGGAGCTTTTCTGCTTTTCTGACTGCAGTCACTTCAGTGTTAGCATTCTTCTTTAAATAATAAAACATGACTTGGTTTATTTCATTTTGGTTTCATATCTTCTGTTTTGGTCCCTTTTCTATCCCAGACCATGTCCTTCTCAGTCTAGACAAAACTGTAGCTCTCTAAAATGTCATCAGCCTTTTCTGTGGATGCTAGCTCTTCTCCTTTTTCATCTATTTTCATTTTACTTACTCATATTTTGAGTATGAATAGGTTGACATCACTATTCTCAAAGAAATTTTTCTTCCTTTTTTTTGTGCATATGCATGTGTTGTAGATTCCCATAGGTATAGGGATTCACATCAATAAATAACTTGGTTACCATCCTCTGAGATCCACGTTCTGTAACAATTTATGCCAAGTGAAGCTCTGGGTTTTCAAAATGCTAAGCTTGTAAGTAAGCCTTGTAGGATTTTTCTTCAACTCTTGTTCTGAATGCTTGCAGAACTGTCTTGAATTTCCCACATGCTAACTCTGAAGAAAAAATTGTAATATGATTACTTCTCAAACACCTAAACATGAATGCTGTTACAAGTTTATGAAAACATGTTGCTGAAAAATCTGGGGTCACCAAAAGTTTACACACATTCAGTGTCCTGTGAAATGTTCTGGGGGAAGGGGAAAGGTTTGGGGATTTTTTCAGTGTTTAAATTGTAGCTTCTGTTTTACTTTATTACCCCCAAATAATGACATCAGCTTTGCAGTCCTTCTTTGCAGTACTTCCTGTAGTTCCTTTATAGAACAAAAGTGGTACCGTAGCGATACCAGTAAATTGTAATATAATACAATTTAAAGGATTTATTTAAAAACTGCAAGGTAATGATTAACAGAGGAGTAAATTAGTCTGTGACATATGCTGTAGAAGGGGGGGGAGGGGGGGTTGCTCTTCCTCTTGAAAATACATATGATTATCTCCTTTGAGAGTACTTAAAAGTTATGTGAAATGTCCAGTCTTCTAGCTGAGCACTGTTAGATGTCACAGTCTTGATGCAACTATAAACGTAAATTTAGTAGGAATATTAACTTTTAATTACATGCTAACATATCCATAATATGGGTACCATATTGTATGAGATGTTTCATAGTGTTTTGGAATTTAACTAACAGTGTTTGGTTTTGCTTTTAAACATCTTCAGGAAGGGCTTTGTGCACTTCTTTATACTATCAGCATGCAGCTAAGCACAAAAAAATTGTACAAAGGTTATTTCTCATTAACCCTTTCAACTGCCAGGTGTGTTTTATCGTACGTTGCACTTGATGTCTTTGTGCCATGGTGTTTTAATAGGAAAGCATTAAGTGTGATATGGGAGTCCAGATTGCATGAATTTCCTTGTGTATACATACTAATGTGTAAGATACTCAAGTTATCTAAATATGTTAACTTTTTGTAATTATATTTTACAGCTTGTTGCAACTTACGATTTTATTGGTAATCTTAATTTCGCAGTTCAAATAGGTAACTGATACAGTTTAAACTGCAGGAAAATATTGTTCTAATGACCTGGCTTATTAAACATATAATACATTTTTTATTCCGTGCACCAATCCTCCATGTTTGGAAGCAACTGTTTTCAAGTGTTTTGAGAAGACTTACTTTCTTACTTTGAAAAAATCCTGTTCTTATTGCAGCTGGCTTTAGAAGAAGCTTTCGCCTTAGCAGAAAAGATAAAAAAACAAATAAATCTATGTATGAGTGCAAGAAGAGTGATCAGTATGATACAGCAGATATCCCAACATATGAAGAAGTTGCAAAATATAGACGACAACCTAATGACAAATACAGGCTTGTAGTTTTGGTTGGTAAGTTGTTTTTCTTCATTTTTGACCTGATAAAATGTAGGACTGCTGATTAGCACAATGGTTAGCACGAAATTATTTAAATTGGAAGGGATCTTAAGCTGTCTCCTGGTCTAGCCTTTCATTCAGCAGGATTAACACTGAACTCAAATTAGCTGATGACAACAACTTTGGGAACCTGTCTTCCTCCTGTGTCTTCTCTTGTCTTCACATCTCACACCTCAGTAAAGAGGTGGCCTCCATCCTCTCAACAGGAGTCAGAAGGGTTCCCCTGAAAACTTCTTCTCCAAGCTAGTCAAGCCCAATTCCTTCAGCCTGTCCTGACAGATCATGTGCTTCAGCTCCCAACACTCTTGGAGGCCCTCCGCTGGCTTTGCTCCAGTTTATCAACGTCTTTGCTGTAATGCTGTAGTCATGGACAGAGTATTCCTCTCAGGATCTAACAAGTGATGATTAAAGAGGAAGAATAATTTCCCTCTAGCTACAGGCTAGGCTCTTGCTGATGCAGCCCAGTCTTCTGTTAGCCTTAATTGCTACCAGCAATCACTGTGGGCTACTCCTTAGCTCATTGCCTATTTGAACCACCAAGTCCTTTTCATTAGGCTGCTCCCCAGCCAGTCAGTCCGCAGCATATACTGCTGTGGGGTGTAGTCTATCCCAGATGCAGGACTTTGTATTTGTCCTCCTCAAATTTCACAAAGTTCTGCCAGCCCATGCCTGTAGCGTATCAAGATCCCTCAGAATGGAAGCCCTTGAGCAAGTCACATCACCCATTTTGGCGTCTGCAAACTTGACAAGGGCCCATTCCGTGTCCTCCTCCAGGTTATTGATTAAGATACAACTGCTGGCAGCAGTTCTGCCAGCCCATGCCTGTAGCATATCAAGATCCCTCTGAATGGAAGCCCTTGAGCAAGTCACATCACCCATTTTGGCGTCTGCAAACTTGACAAGGGCCCATTCCGCGTCCTCCTCCAGGTTATTGATTAAGATACAAAACAGAGTATGTCCCAGGGTAGATACCTGATGAATACCACTTGTAATGAGTGGCCTAGTAGAGTACAGAGTAATAACCCATTCCCTTTGAACATGATCATCCATTCAGTTTTTCTACCCATCTGGTAGTCAACCTCTCTATGCAGGATGTCCCAGCTTGCATATAAGGATGCTTTAGGAGATCATGTTTAAAGGCTTGTTAAACCAAAGGGAGATATTAAAATATAGCTACTATGGTTACTAGTCTGTACCTGACAGTCAAGCTGTACTAAAACTCAAAAGAATTATGGCAGCATTCTGCTCTTAGAGATCAATCAATACATTTAAAAGAACAGAATAAATACTTGTAGTCAGCAAAGACTATATATATCTAAAAAAAAAAAAAAGGGAAGAAACAAGACCATCTACAGTGTTAGAATACAAGACAAATGAAGAGAAAGGTGGATGAGAGGTAGACTTCTGTAGGCCAAGAACGGGTGCAAGCACAGCTGCAGAAAACTCAAGATGTCATCCTTAGTCAGCTTTCTGTCACTGCCATGGCTTCTCCACAGCATTTATTATCTAATCAAAATGCATTGCTTTAGTCTTCTGAAAAAAAGGAAGGTACATTATCTTGAAACTTTCAGCGGTAACCATTAAAGAAACAATGAGAAATGTTTCATTGCTTATTGTTTCTTTTGCAGTAGCACATAGGCTGATGCTTCATTAGTAAAGTTTCCTTCAATCTGAAAGCAGCAGAGCAGAGAAATGTGACCCTCTGTCAGGCACTGGTACGAATTATTGAGTAACTGTTTTTTTATATTGCCCATATCCAAGGGAACGTTAAATTTAGTTTTTAATAAATAGTTTTGTCACTCTCCAGCACTAAAATTCAGCCACCTACTGGTGTGATCACTGTGAGATTGTGGGCTATATACAACAAGTAATAACATGGTTGAGTTGGTTTTACAGTTACATCAACAGTGTGCAGTGCAGAAGTGTGATAAGTAGACATTTTATAACAAATTGCATATGTCTAATCTAAGGCATACCTAGAGATCTCATTTGATTTTGTAATAAATCAAAAGAAGAAAGTGTGCTTTTTCAGTAACAAAAGCAATTCAGAAATTTATTGCAGACTTTGGTAATTCTAATGTTTTTCTCTGGATATTAAGAGCAGCTTAAGTCTGGCCAATACCATAAAAATGTCTTGGGCAAAATGTGGAAAAACCAGCAGAGCTAAGCAATACAGGTAGAGTAGAAGTGAACACATTTAAAAAGCTTTTTTATGTGCCAGTAGCAGCATTCAATATAATCCGTCAAATATAATTTGGATATTAGTACCAAGAAACAAACGGATGGGTAATTAATTCATAGCTGTAATTGGGGGCAGTAAATGTCTGTTCTGTTTTGCTAGGCCTAAATGTATAATTTACTGCTGGAAGGTTTTTTAGGTTTTGTTTTGCCCTTTTCTAGGAGGAAGGGGTTTGACAACTTTGAAACAGAACTTTCTTTTGGCTTCATTTTAAGTCAGTCTAGTCCAGTTTGCAGAAAGCAAATTGCACACAGAGTAATTTTTAGCACCCTGTAGTGTGTTACATGGAATCATAGAATAGTTAGGGTTGGAAAGGACCTTAAGATCATCTAGTTCCAGCTCCCCTGCCATACTAGTCTCAAGTTCTGCTAGATGTATTAGTTTGTCACAATTTTACCTTGTCTGCAAATGTAGGTTCATTAATAAAGTCGTGCCTATCCTTGGGCTAAAATAACAGATCATGTTAAGCAATAATGATACAGATGCTTCTGTCATTTTTTTAGTTCTTATAAATGTGATAAGTCTGCTAAAACCAAAATGATCTAATATCATATCACCAGTTATTTTTTGGTAACTTACTGTTCCCAGGCTGAATACAAGTCCTTGAAGTCTTGCTTCACAAATACTGCCTACACCATTGTTAAGCATGACACCTGGAAGCCCTATCAGGCAAAGGTAGAATATTTTATGAATGAAACCTATTATTTAGACAACTGAATTTACATTCATGAGGAATAAGTCCTGCTCACAAAGGATTCTGCTTCAGTAATTGTGAGGGCCAAACTAGCACAGATTTTGTTTCCAAAGAGTCAGAATGGATATGCCACGTACTATAACTTTACATAGTATAGTTTCAGCTATGCCATGTAAAATCAGAGCTATCTGAAGGATAAAGCAAGGTCAGCAATAACAAACTGCAGGTATGTTTTCCCCAGAATGCATGCAGCTGTCTGCTCTCTCTGAATTAGACTGTCAAAACTCCCCACAAAGGTGTTATCACTGAGAAGAGAAGGAATCTGGGTCTGGAAAAGTTCTCTATTGTTATACTGCTTACATTTAAAAAAATCCATCACTTCTGGTTTTATCATGAAGGAGCTATGTGAGGGCCACTATGTCTCAGAGCAGGGGAGGATGAAACAGAAGTGACTCTTAACTCCCTGTGTTTCCTGACTTGCCTTCAACACGTGTTCAGTAGTGGCTTATAGAGACTTCATAGATCTATAGCAGTAGTGCAGGAAAGTGGCCTCTTCAGTTTACTTCAGGTAAACTATCTGGACAATGAAGAAAGAGACCTACAGTTGCCAACTTTATTAAACCTTCCAGGTTGAAGGCATGGGTAGGTTAGCATGGCTCAGTAGTGAATGCATAGGATGTAACACATTGCCTAGCCTTGCACATGAGAACACGAACATAAACTCACTGATCCTGCTTCAATGAATGACAGATCTCAGAAGTACACTCCCACTACTAGTTGTAGTTTACTGTAACTCAAAAAAACCGAGGTTCTACTTTTCTCCATTGGGCTGCAGTCGGTCATGCATGTGCAGTCATTGCGTTATAGTGATCAGTTGTACTAGAAATTGAGACGCAGAGCCTCTGTCAAGGCACGCTTTCTACAGGGTCTTTATGATCCCAGCAGGGATGTTATCACCTAATTCCCAAAATCTTTTCTGGAAGACTGCTTTCTTTTTTTTTTTTTTTTTTCCTCCCTTTTTTCTTTCAGATTGACTTTAGGAGCTCAGTATTTATGTACGAGGGAAGAATGGCTGGTTCGGTTAAATCCTCCAAGACCTAAACTTACATCGTTTTCAATTTCCTTCAGACGTGTCTGAATGATACAAAATGTAATGCAAGTTTTAATGATTGGTTGTTTAGTTCTGCAAATGTCCCTCAATAAAGGAAGGCAGGCACTAGAGTTGTTTTGAGCAGGATTTGACCATTACTTAGCTTACATGGCTCAACATGCAACAGCAAGCAATATAAATATTCCTTGAAAAAAATTAACAAAATATCTCTAAATCTGCCACCCTAACACTAAATATTCCTGCCTGGGGTGATTTATAGTAAACCAAAACTATGCTACCTACAGTCATGGATCCCTCATGCCTGGCATTTTACTATAAGAATCTGGATTGTCCTTTTCAATCCTGATGCTTTATTCTCTTCTTGAGTTCATATTGTATTAAGATTCACAAGCATTAGAAACTGGCATCTTTCTCTGTTGCATCGAAATGAAAAGAATATCCAGAATAGAAGAATACATTACACTTGGGAGATGTACTATAAAGATCAGCATAATGGATGGTGTTGCTAATTAGGAATCAGCCTTCAACATCCATATCCCACGGTTAGAACTGAAGAAGAAGACAGCAGTGCAAAAGAATTTACACCTTTCAGTAGTTAAATTTAAAGAGGATTTTAAAACAGCAATCTGGAATTGGAGACACAGTAGTTGAGAGGTTGTGGTCTGGGAACACATTTGATCTAAGTTTCCAAAGCATCTGTTGCAGGAAGAGAAGCCTGGATTCTTTGTATATAAATAGAGCTAAAAGCATATTGTTGATTTGACGGCATGTAGACTAAGGAAATAATATTTGTGTAGATCTGATGAGAAACACTTTTTGCTTGAATACAGTGATCTTTTAAATTTTAATTTCACTTGTTTCATTCTGCCTTGCTAGAATATATATAGGATTTTTGGTTTTCCTACAAAAATCCATATTTGCCTTAAGTAGCTAAATTATTTAAAAAAGATTTATTTGTTTTTAATAAGAACAGAAGTAATGGCATTATCTACATAACGCATTACTTTCCTCTGCAAATATGCACCAGTAGAGGCTGCTGTACACCATATTAAGTAAACATTTATACATACTGATAGATTAATTTACAGGCAGGTCAGAGATGAAACTTTAAATGTAGTTGTGTGTTTAACTTATGTAAACATGTAAAAACTATAAATGCAGGAACTCTAAGATTTTACAGAGAGACCATAGTCTGGGGGTAGCAGCAAAGTAGCAAGCGTTTGCTTTTCATCACTGTGTGTTTCCAGCTTCAGACAGGGCAGATGGATAGTAATTTTTACAAATAGGCACCTGAAGGTGCTGAAGCATCAGTCTTTGCTTTGTGACTGTCACTAGTAATTAACCAATACATCACCACTTCATTACAATGGTTTTTAAGTTTTTTATTTCTAATGTTTAAAATGTCTCTGTTAAGCACTCCATGTGTAAACATGTCACTTTTACTAGAAGAGCGAGAATTTTCCTTAAAACCATATGTATTATCCTTTTGTTGTTTGGGTTGTGGTTCCAATGACTCACTCTGCTCTGCATTCTGTTCTTGACCTGGCCCTGCGGAAATGAAGCAACTGCACTATCAGAGACACATGAGCATGCAGAGCTGAGCTCCCTTCACACACACCTCATGGCCCCTCCACAAAAGGGGCCAGGCAAGCTGGAACCCTGCTTGAAGGGCTCCTGGGGGCAGACAGCATTTGCCCATGGAGCCTTTGAGACCTCACAGGACAGGATGCTCTCCTTAGACCTAAAGCAAAACTGGCAAATGGCTAAGGATTAGGAATGACCCAAAAGTCAAAAGGAGCATCTGGTCAGTAGCTTCTAGGACAGCAGTACTCAAATGGAGGCGGAGGAGATGGATCAAAAATATTCCATGCAGTCTTTGTTTCTTCCTGCCATCCTCTTTCCAAGAGTGGTCTCTCTTTGGCAGCTGTGTGAGGAAGGAAACATTTGCTTTGGACCAGTTCAGGCAGCAGCAGGAGACAAGCATATTTTAAAAGAAAACCAACAACAAAAAAAGAAACCCAAACATCCCAAACGGGTTGTGACCTGGGGAGTGTTGTCCCTTCCTTTCTCCCCCTGTGCAATGCCACCCTCACACAGTCAAGAGGTTGTCAAAAGGAGTTACAGCCAGACAGAGGCCAGGCAGTATTCCTGCCTGCAGCCAGGTCTGGAAGGAGCTCCCAGGCTGTGAGGAGAAGGTGGGAGCATTGTCTTCAGGGGAGTCTGGTGCACAGGGGCTGCAGCAGCTGGAGGGAGGCAAGGAAAAGGCTGTGCTGACGTATGGGGTACAGAGGCTTTAGGGGGACTTTGTGCATGCCAAGTGGGGTCCTCTAGTCTGTGAGTTGGGGATATTCTGGCAAAATGAATAGCCCAACCAGTTTGTGTGCTGGAAGGCTGCTGGTTAGGGTGCCGGGGTCTCTAGTAGTGCTGAGGATGAAGATGGGTGCACGCTGAAGGTAGTTGCCATAGAAAAGAAAGTTAGCTTTGCTGTCAACATTTTCACAGATTTTTCCTCAGGAATAAAGTCGGAGCAGACTAACTGCCAAACACATCACCTGAAATTTGTCGGCGCTGTATGTTCTAGCAGAGGCTTGAACCACGGGCGTTTCCAAATGACTGATTAAAAGCCAGTATATATAATGGCTATAATGCTACATGTAGTCTTAGCTGAGAGAGTACATATACCTGACTATGGGAGAGAACTGACTGCTGGGAAACAACACGGTTTCTTTCTTTCAGGTCCTGTAGGGGTTGGGCTGAATGAACTTAAACGGAAATTGCTGATCAGCGACACCCAGCATTACGGGGTAACAGTGCCACGTAAGTAAAAATACGCTTCTGTTTTTCTAATGCGAAACTTGCATTGTTATCCTTTATCATTGCATTACCTTAAGGCACTTTCAAATCTGGGTCTCTAAATGCATGCTTGGCATCCAGATTACTTTTCTAATTTTTAAAAGTGCTGCTGCAGTTGTATTTTAAATAGCATTGATTAAACTGATAGGACATTTTGGCTCAGAGGCATTGCAGGAGACCTTTAGTACAAGTTTAACGTGATTGATGTCAGCAAGGTTTAGTAAATGAAACTCAGCTGAAGAACACCCTGGATTTGGCTGTAAAGAAGTGAAATGTACTCTGTTACCAGTGCTTGCTTTCAGCAAAATGGCTTTTACATATTAGGTTGAAAATGAAGACTGATGATAAACAGTTAGATCCTGTGACTAAATAAATCCTCTTTCCCCTTATCAAAGTAACAATTTTTATAACATTGAATAACATAGTGCTGTATTAACTTCTGTAACACTTTACTGGGTTTTCTTTGATGTGGAGGACCTGACAGTTCCAGACTTCTGTTCCTTGGATTGCTTTCTACTTGTGATTGTGCTTCCTACACAGGATCCTTGAAAAATACAGGTCCAACATTCTGAATCTGGGAGATACTGTCACAGGTTTTTTTTCTAATATAGGTTTTCTATACAGTGTATGTACATGAATGAATTTGAATATATGTTGTATATATAAATGAAAAATGAATCCATTTGGGTTTGGGAAGTCATTTCTTTTGCACATATTTGCTTCAGCTGGGTATTGAAAGCAGCAAAAAAAGGGCCAGATGTTCCCAAATATTTAACACATCGGAGCATATGCAGTTATTTGCCCAAAATTATTTCTCAAAAAAGTGCCAGAATTCATCAAGCTGCCTTTCTCTTTTCTCTTCCAAATTTGTGGTTATAGTTTAAAACAAACACATAAAGAAATCCCTCTCCCTGAAATTCAGTAAGTCAAGACTTGCAGGGAGAACTGGGGTTTTTGTCTTAGAAATGCTCCTCTTTGTGTCAGCCTAAGGAGAACTTGACATCAAATGGCATTTCAAACTGTTACTGCAAGCAAGTTGTGTATGTTCATATGCAAGGAAGAATACACGATGCTGTAACATACAACCTGTATTAAATAGGACTTTTGAAGGGGTTTGTTAACTATAAGCAGCAGCCCACAAGTAAGTTTCATTTATAAGCAAAACCTTTATACCCACTGCTTCAGGGAAAGTGAGAAGTGCAAATACCACAAAGCTACTGAAAGAAAAAAGTATTTGATTTTGACACCAGAAAAAGAAAAGCATTAAACCATAAAATTCACCCCCCATTTTGTTACTATCAACTTTCACATACCACAGCTACAAGTGTTGTTAATGAACATAGTATTTTATAAATCAGGTTGGTGAGCTTTGTTTCCCTTTATGGTCTCATATGCTAATACGCTTAACAAGTGGCAAGGCTGGAGTAATTGTTATAGACTGCTGCTCCCTTTATTATTCAGCTGTCCTCATTTTATTGGATTTTTCCACTAGTTAATAAAAACAATAATCAGATACTTGTCCAGTAGGATTTTTCCTGCATGCTTTAAAATCTGAATCCTGTCATGCTTGTGTGCTGCCTACCAGATCCAGATCAGCTTCAGGCTCATCAGAAGTGATGGAACTACTACACTTAATATTGTACAAGGGTTGTGTGCTTTTCAATGTTTCCTGAGCTGGTTTGCATTATATTGTTTTGTTCATCTTTCCCTTTTTTTTCCTTCATCTACTCAAACTGCAGACACTACCCGTCCAAGGAGAAGTCAAGAAAGTGACGGTGTTGAATACACTTTCATTTCCAAGCACTTGTTTGAGACAGACGTACAGAATAACAAGTATGTCAACAAGATTTTAAGTAGAACTGTAGTGAAAATGACGGCTTTAATGTAAAATGGGGCTGGTTGTATTTTTAGAGAAGAAATCAAAGTACAAGTTACAGTGCTTTGAGGATGTGTTAAAATCACATTTTGATATATAAGCAGCTGGCAAAAACATAGGGCAAAAAAAAGCAGTATGTGAAAACACAACTGTTTCTAAGCTTCAAAGTAGTTTCAGTACTTCAGCTCCTCAAGAGAAGACGCTGAAATTGTAGGTGTTAAGGATGGGGAAACACTCTTAATAGAGCATCA
>JAOEHY010017765.1:0-12216 GCA_025447955.1 Psilopsiagon aurifrons | reverse complement strand
GTTCCCCGTAGCGGGGCTGTCCCGGGGCGCGGAGGAGCCCTGAGGAGTGCCGCCGCCGGCTCGGGGCCCCCCTCCGGTCCCGCCGTGAGTGGCGAGTGCCCCTAGGGGGGGCTGGCGGCCCGGCGTAGGCAGGGCGGCTTCGGCGGCACAGCCCCGGCTGCCGGGCAGGCAATGGGCTTTTGTCATTCCGGTCACATCTTTACCCCGTATCGTGCCCCAGACATCCCTACATTGGACAGTCAGCTTGCGGAGCGCTTGTCAGCACCGTGCCGCGCGCGTCAGGCGGGGAGCGGCATCCCGGAGACATCCTTGTGCCCAGGGCTGGGGCAGAGGGTGATGTTCTGGGAGGACAGGGGGAGACACACCCCCTCCCCCCCCATTCCTGCAGCGAATGGAGATCAGCAGCAAACTTGGGGTGGGGTGACAAGTTTTACTATGTGCCCTTTATCCAAGTGGGCAGTGAAAGTGCTGGGCTGCGCAGATATACGCGTGTACCAAGGACTGCAAGCTGTACTTCAATGGGGGAAAGAGCTGGGCTGGGCTGCTCTGCCGGCACCCTGTGATGCGTGTCTATATATGTATAAATAATTAGCAATGAAGGGGACCTAGCTGCAGGAATGCGGTTTCAAAGGTCTCAAAGGCTTTTCTCGTTGAGAGAGATTTTCTTAGGTAAAATGAAAAAAAAAAAAAAAGAAATCAACATTATCAGGGATCAAACAGGACACTTGCCCTGTGTCTCGCTTCTGCCACGCTGTGTATGGAGGAAAGGAGCAGCATAGGGAATGGGCAAACACGCATTAATCCCTTCTGCCAAAATTTCTGTTAGAAAACCTCTCTGTCACCTACCTTTACCATTGGCCTGTTTGCAGGATTGATTTGATACATTGATTCTATTATGGCAGAGCTTGCAAAGAGTGAAAGAATATGAAATATAGTTCCCTAAAGAGCAGATTTCTTGGTCAAGAGAGATGCTTACAGACTAGAAGCAGAAAGAGAGCGCTAGCTAGTATGCTAAATAAAAGCAGATACCAATCATAAACAATTACATATGTGCTTAAAAATTCTCCTCTTGACATCTTTACATTTGCTAGTGGAAGTCACCTTATGAATAACAGCAGATGAATTATTCTATATGGGTAAGGAGTTGAAAAAGCAAAGGACATCTCACTTTTTCCTTTAACCTTGGGGAGCAGGAAAGATCTGGCTCTTGCATCTCTTGTGAGAATGCAATCACTGCAAGGGGAAAACCCATACGCATTGGAAGGCTTCTGAATGCATCTAAATAACAGGCATATCAATGAAATGCCAGACTTTGGCACAATGATAACCCATCTATAAATCATACAGTGTGCTGTTTACCTGGGATTTATGCTGAGCTGCAGATCCAGCTCTACTGGGAAGTTTGCACAGGCAGGCCAAAACATCCTGGCTAAGAAGTACATCTGCCTCATCCAGTTGAATAACCAGAACTGATCTGAGGGTCTTATATCTTCAGTGGCAACAAGGCATCTTTTCATATGCTGGCTAGAAGAGCATCCCAGGTTTTTTGTTTACAGATAGAACTCATATCTTGTGATCATATTATATGACCAGATATTAATATTGCATAATACTTGTTGTGTTGAAGCGCCTTTCTGTGCTCCATGCTCTCTTGCAATGGGTCTGGCTTGTTGAGAAGGCTGTAATTATTCTCACTTCTTAGCTAACCAGTTTCAGCGCTTAACTTTCAGCCTGCGGTTTGGTTGCAGACTTTCTCCTTGGAATATTTGTTGTGCATCTTGGATGTCTGAACATAGAGCACGGTATTGTTTCTGGCTGCTGCTGGTGTGACTCACATTTTTAAACGGTGGATGGATAACTGGCAAGTGACAAACTTTCAATACAAATTAATCACTGTGGCGTTCTGGAAAACGCAGGATTCTCAAGGATTTCCAGAAATACCTCCTGGCTATATGAATATTCTGAAATAACGAATAGAATTAGTCACAGCCAGCTGCAGTTTGGCAGTCATGCCTGCAAAATATTTTGGGAGAAGGTTTCTGCCTGTTTGTTTTCTGCTGCTTGGCTAGAACAAGTGCTGTCACTTCCCAACATGTGATTAACTCAAGGTTGCCAAATCCTGTGATTTTTATCGCAAGTCTCGTGATACTCAATGCTTTTTTTTCCCTATAACTTCCCCTTCCCGGAGACATTTAATTAGGTGAGAATCTCAGTTTTCATTTTTATAGAAGTCAGTTTCTACTCCTCAGACTGTGAAGAAGTTTGAAAATGTGACCCAGGGGCATCCTAAAGACAACCACAAACCCCAGAAGAAGCACACATGAATCTCACTTTCTTTCTTTGGCTCCTGATCTTCAGATAGTTCCTCAAATATCTGATTCCTGACTTTGGAATATTTAGGCTGGGAATACCCTCAATGAATTTTCTTCTTTCCCTCCCTAAATCTCAAGCGCTGCCACATCTTCTTTAAAGGAGAAGGACTGAGTGTTGTGGAGCCGCAGTGCAGCCATACGGCCCGTGTTCAAAGCACTCTCTCGGCACCTGTGCTCTTAGCTCAGCCTAACTGAGCCGAACACATTTTTTGCTTCATGTTATTTTGCTCAAAGGTCAAATTCTTTGGTTCCCAGGTGCAGTGAAACCCATTACACACTGTGCTATTACAAGGTGACCCTCCTTATGGCCTGAAATCAGAGACACGTTGCCTTCTCAGGAGAACCTGCCATGAGCAGTAAAGAGTGAAGCTTTGCACGACAAACCTCGTTTGATGTGTGCGAATGTGCAGGCATTCATAAGAAAGCTTTTCAGTTACAGGAACAGAGGAGAGCATCAGGCTTTTCATAAACGAATGTTCCTGGAATATTCTCCCCCAGATACTCCTCTCCCATCCCACTTTTCACTCAGTCATGCATGAACCAGTCTTCGTTTCTGTGAATGTACTTGCTGTTTGTAAGTGTTTCCAATAGGAAAACTGTGGGTACCGCTAGAGTAAATAAAGCACAGTCGATGGGTTGTTCAAACTGTTTGATTAGGGTTTTTCAGAGCTGGCTGAAAACCAGCATTTCCAATTTGTGAGGATTTTGTATTTTTGTTTTAGAAATTTGACCTTGGTCCAATTGGCTGGAAAACTTTTCTAATTTCCTATGAATTGAAAAAATGTGCTCTGGAGACATGGCAAGGGATGTCTCCTGCAGCAGTCAGGCTGAGGAGAAAGCTGATCTGAGTTTTCAGCCTCTTTCCCAAATGTTTCTCTGCTCTCTTTCCCTCCTGCCAAACTGTAATACCACCATCCCTGTAACACAGCCCAGGCTCGCTCTGGCCTGGGCAGTCCTGTCCTTCCTCTTCCTTCTGCTCCGTCATCCTCCTCATCTCTGCACCTCTGGTGGAGAGCATAAGGGGAGTCATCTAGAGCCAGAAGATTCACTGTGTAACTGTACGACCAGTGGCCACCCAGGGAAGAGGGCAGCACTCAAACAGGGGACAGCTTCTACCTTGGCCCGCAAGAAGATATTTTTAGGCAGGGATGAGGCTTTTTCTTCCTCCCCAACAGGCACTTTCTAAGAAAATTGATGATGAAGTGGATGATTGCTGCTGGTCCTGCTGTTTATTCCTAATGTGAAGCAAAGACTCCAATCTGTTTGGTTTTGGTTTAGCCTGTTGCTAGTAGGGCAGAATTAAAATGGGTAATTAAGAAAAGAAAGTGACTTTGTTACAGAGCACAAGGCTGCAAAGGGGCCTGGCTAAACTAAACGTGAAGGACAGACACATTTATTGCCCTGACCTGCATCTCTGCTTTGACCTGCCTGATATTTTCTGCCTCCAGACTCTCCCTTAAACCTGTGAGAAGTTTTGATCCCAATCTGGCCATTGCAGCTGAAATGGGAAGGGAAAAAAACCATGCTAGCAAAGGAAAGGCACCATAAAATAGACTACAGTGGAAGGAAATTAAAGATAAGGAGAGCTATGAAAGATGCACTGTTGAAATGTGTATTTCGTTGACAGGGCATTCGCACCAAGGAATGATAAAAAGGAGGAGGAGTATATCCTGCACACATGGCAAAGCTTTCTTCTTATGTCTAGGAAAAATCCCTGTGCATGGGAGCCCTGTCTCCTGCCAAACTGCCCCAAAATGGGGATGAATCTCATCTTGGATGGCTTTGCCCGAGACCTGTTCCTGAAAGGAGGATAGAGTGAGGGACTGGTCTCTTCTCCCAAATAGCAAGTGACAGGACATGGCCTCAAGCTTCACCAGGGGAGGTTTAGATGGAGACTAGGAAAAATGTCTTCCCCAGAGAGTGCTCAGGCATTGGAACAGGCTGCCCAGGTCAGTGGTGGAGTCACCATCCTTGGAAGTGTTCACAAACTGTGTAGAGAAGGCCTTCAGTGACATCAGTTAGTGATGGCCTCTGTCAGTGCTGGGCAGCAGTTGGACTTGATGATCTTAAAGGTCTTTTCCAAACTAGTTGATTCTATGATTCCTTCATACCATGGAGTCACCATATGACAGCCACCTGCATGCAGGCATACCCTGTGTCCTCGCTTGATGAGTCAGGAAATCCTCCCTCCTCCTCTGTGCATAAGTTAAAAAAGTGCTGATTTGATGACTTTTTGGATTTGACTGGAGTAGTTGGGAGGTTTCTTTCCAGTCAAAATAAAACAAAAACCCAAACCACATTGCCAGATGCTATGCTGCTAGTATATCATAAAACGAAGCAAGCAGTAATTTTGTCATAGATAGGTATGGTACAGGTCTGATGGAGTCAGGCTGAAGATTCAGAGCCTTCAGAGAGGCCAGGAAACAGGCCAGGCAGTAAGCCTGCTCTTTAATATGATCAGATGGTTAGGAATATGAATTTGTATCCAGCGTTCTCTTTCCAATCAGGGACAAAAAGCCGTTTTTTAACAGGGAATGTTGAAAGTGGCTGGCCCGATCCTCTGTGTCCCTGTGCATCCACCATGGTGACTCATGGAACCTGCGGTTCTCGTGATCTGCTCTCCTCCAGGGCTGGTGCTCCCCCTTCAGATGACTCTTCCCATCGTGAACTGCAGGAGTCCAAATAAAAGGAATACTGTGGTGCACTGTGGAAAATGTGCTCCAGCCCAAGAGCCAAAGAGGAAGGAGAAGGGGGGCTCACGGCACTTGAATTACTGCTCTCATGAGACAATAGGACTAAGAAGATGACTGGAAAATGAGGCTGAAAGAGACACTATGACTTTAGTTACAACCACTTTTTGGTTTTGTTTTAGCACATCCTGGAGCTAAAAATTTTACTTTTTGTGATGGAAAATCAAAAACTCATGAGAAAATTAACACTTTCTCATGGAAAGAGCATTTTGCAGAATTTTTGTTTTAAAAGAAAACACTTTTGTGTTACCACAAAAGAGGTAACACATCAGTGGGCTTTCTGATCCATTCTGCTTCCTATATTTAGCCCTGTTTCAAGTGGGACTGAACATGGACCCAGTTACTACATCTACAAAACCAAAACTACACTTTTGTCAATGCTTTATTACCCAGTTTGATCAGCTGCCACTGGGCTTCTCTCCACCAATGTGCTTGCCATTCTTTCTGAGATTGCTGCTTTAAAAGTACGAGCTCCCAAGTGGCTGCACGGTAAGAATAGCATGATGCTTTGAGTGATGACATATGGTGTCCCTTCTCCTCCCTCTCACTGGAGTTCTGAGCCCTCATACTTGGCAGCCTGATGCAGCAAACCAGAAGAGGTCTAGTGGAACATATTTGTTACAGTTCCAGGCTTTTGTGTGCAAACTCCCATGCCGAAATATCCAACTTGAGTGTTCGGCAGTCACAACAGAGCTCATTTTGGCTCTGTGTAGCTTGTAGAGTGAGGCATATGCACAGTGCATAAAAATAGGTCCCTTTATGAGTTCCTGCTCTAGTGAACTTGTAAAAATGCTTAATAAAGCACCCACCATGCTATACCTCTCTGCTTTTTGTGAAGCTGGGTAGGATCTGGGGATTTTCCATAAGGACAGAAACCATGTGAGGATCTCCAATATCATTCTGCAAAAACCCCACACCCAACACTTAAACATATATTCATCAAATCACAGAGGCACAGACTGGTTTGGGTTGGAAGGGACCTTAAATCTCAAACAGTTCCAACCCCCTTCCACTAGAGCAGGTTGCTCCAAGCCCCTGTGTCCAACCTGGCCTTGAACAATGCCAGGGATGGGTCAGCCACAGCTTCTCTGGGCTCCCTGTACCAGTGCCTCAGCACCCTCAGAGGGAAGAACTTCCTAATGTCTAATCGGGATCTCCCCTTTGTCAGTTTAAAGCCATTCCCCCTTGTTCTGTCAAGATACGGCTTTGTAAAAATCCCCTCTCCAGATTTCTGTCCTCCAAATCTAACGTTACATTTTCATATTCGATGTGGTCCAAAAGTTTATTCAAGAGCTTTGCAGAATTCTAAAGGGAAAGTGCTCACAGTGTAAAATAAGAAACAGGAAACTACCAATTCTGTCATTTGCCCTTTGGCCACCTCCATTGGGGCTTAATGCACAGCTTCCTCAGGGACCAAAGAAAGCAGACAGGGCAAAGCTGATGGTTTCCATTGACTGACTCTTCTGAGTGACTAAGAACACAGGCTGAAGTGGCAATTTGCTCTTTTTATAGATATATGGACAACTTAATCAGTGTAAACTAATAGTAGCATCTTAGTACTTTTTTCTCTGCTGCACTGGGTAACAGTGGAGAGCAGAAACATATGGATGATAGGCAAAACAAGAGAAATTTGCAAATAAGAGGGAGAGATTTGAAGTGCCTTATATAAGACAGTGGGGTTTGTCTTCCTGAAGGTAAGAAAAGTGGCTTTTAGTGTTGTGAGTTTGGACGTTTATTTTCCATTCTTGACACTGAAACTGTGAGTCTGATTTGGACCACAGAACTCATAAGAAAACAGTGAAACACTACCAAAAGAATAAAGGTAATAAAACCTGAAGGTCAGAGAGGGAAATAAACCCTTTCATAGACTTTGTTTCATACTAAAACTTGGATAAGTTAACTTGCTTAGTATTTCCATCTCTTCAGTTCACAGTGAACATCCTTAAGCTTTCTGTAATTCTCCTAGATAAATTAGGGCACATACAAATTAAACATGCTGATATTTCTAACATGTACAAATGTCAAGAATTCAGTGCAAGTAAGAGGAATTAGGAAGCTGAAATGGGAAGATACCAGATTTACAGCTTGGAGATAGGGTAGGAAAGAGTCATGTGGCTTCAAAGGAGGCACATGAGACAAATAATACTGTTCTGTGCTTGATCTGGTACTAGAAGGGATGTTCCTATATGTCAGGTCACTGAACTTCTAAGCTGTAGGGTGGAAGAGCTGAGTGAGTGAGGGCAATCTTTGGCGATCACTACTATTGGGTAGCAGAAGCATATTAAACAGCATCCATGTATTTTTCCTGTTCAGGAGTGATTTCATACAGCTGTTCCTTAGTTTGTCAGGCCATTCAGTGTTTTCTCTTCATAGAATCATAAGCAAGTTTGGACTGGAAAAGACCTTCAAGATCATCCAGTTCCAACCCCCTGCCATGGGCAGGGGTGCCTCACACTTGACCATGTTGCCCAAGGCTCTATCCAACCTGGCCTTGAGCACTGCCAGGGATGGGCAGCCACAGCTTCTCTGGGCACCCTGTGCCAGTGCCTCAGCACCCTGATGGGGAGGATCTTCTTCAGTTGCCTTTATTGTTTTATCCAGGGGCTGGTTTGATGTTGCAGAGTTATAAGGTACCACCAAGGAAGGGAAAGTGTGAAAAAGATAGCTGACCTTTTCAAAAATAGCTCGGTTTTATTCAGCTTTTGGTTTAGAACTGAGTGTTTGATGGGGGGTGAATGTGCCAGTTCTGGAAGGTTCTTCCATGTTTTGGTAGCAAATGGTAAAATCCAAGAACCTGGGCTTGGGTGTGGGGTGTCTGTTGCCTTTATGCACATAATTGCGGATATTATCAGGGAGAAAACAGAGCTGTGACTTAGTCAGCAGAATTAACGACATGACCAGCAGCAGAACTCACTGAGTTCCTCCTGCCCTTCTCTGTTTGCATATTTTGGGGAGGAAAAGAAAGAGAATATCTGGTTACCTTGAATGGTTCATTCTGCAGCAGAGAATGGAAATAAGTCTGGCTGAGAGTTTGGCACTGAGAGAACAGAGGATGCAAAGGTGGTGGAACAGAAACTCTGGGGTTTGCTTTGTTTTGATTCAGAGTCTGGGAGAAGTGGATACTGTCATTTGTGCAAGTATGTTTCTTGTTTGCAGGCCAAAGATAGGTTAGGCCCAGAGAGCTCTCTGAGTTGTCCTAGGGCGAGAGCCTGGGGAGTCCACAGGAACAGGGCTTACCCTTGCTACCTCCCCTCTGCCAATCACAGCTACTCTTTCACAGCACTCTGCTCCTTCTTCTCCCTTTTCTGGGAGGAAAGGGAAATGGCTGGAGACTCCTCAAATGACATTGCGCCTTCTCTCGTCGTGCTTGGAGAATAGGGGGAGAAAGACATCAGGCCCTTTTCTTGTACTTTTCCCAGTCCCAAAGAGGGAGAAGGCAGATGGGGGCTTCACCCTTCTCTCCCTCAATGTAAGGTGCAAGTTGGGAGCACAACCTGTGCCTCTGGTTTGCTGGTGAGCGCAGCTCACAGTGCTCACAGGAGGTTTCCCTTATTAGCCTTACACAGAGTGCTGAGGGTAAGGAGAGCCCAACTGCGGCTCCCACTGGGTGCTGGTCCTGCCTCCAGTGCCAGCTGGGCACCAGTGGAGGAGTACTGCACAGGAACCAGTCTGCATATGGCCAGGTAAGGATGCAAGGAACCCAGCCACCAAGTTAACTCCTGTTCATGCTCTTCAATTCAAATATTCAACAGTCCTGAAAAGTACAGAAACGGCCTCAGTTCCAACCTGTCCCTTTTTGTGTCAGGTAATTTAATTTCTTCCTGGAGGGACCAACGTTCAGATGATGAAAAGCCTTTGTCTTTGCGTGGGGCTGTGTAAGATGGCTGCAGATGAAATCTCCCAGAATCAAAGAAAACATGACCACCGACTAGGTCCAAGTTACCATCCTTTGGATTTCTGTGCAGACTGCAGCTGTCCTGCTGGTGCCCTCTCCAAAATCAAAGCCCTCCACTCTGACAGCCAGTTAGTGGGACTACAGCTGCCTCTTGGAGAGAAGTGAAAGAAGCTGGCATGAGTTATCTTGCCTTCTCTCAATGCAAAGTTACGTTTTCCTTCTATGACAGCATCCACTTGGGATACTAAAATAACTTTTCAGTGCCTAATTAAGCTGCCACTTCCTTATTGGGAATAGATGATGGTACAGAAAGATCGAGATGTGTCCAATGCAAATAAGTGGGTAGTCAGAGGATGCAAGCCAAGAATCCTGACTCCTATATCGCCCTGGACAATTTGCCTGCATAACAGGAACAGACACCTATAGTGGACGGCTATTCAGGGATTGAGGCCCCAGCCTCAAATGCTTGACTTCTTTGTCAGTTGTGGCCTTTCTAAAACAGCAACAATTAAAGATGCTCCCATAATTGTTTCAGTGATTTCTCTCCCAGGCTTTTTATTTCTGTTTATCAAGTGATTTTAAAACTTCCAATTTCTCTTCTTTTTGATGCCATTACTTGTCCTGGGAATAGAGGAGGGGCAGCAAAAGCGTGACAGTATTCCAGGGGAAAAGTTTCATTCCAGTGATTGTGGAAAAAAGAATTTGGAAAGTCTGTAGCAATTCTTTTCTATGGCTCTTGTCTGTGTACCAGAGATGGCAACAAATGTCAGCCCTGTGCTCTGAATTTACACTTCTCTGATGAGTTAAGTAGTGTAAAATAGTCCCTCCTCTGGCTTACCCCCCTCACTACCATTCCTGTGCTGCTTTATTTGTCCTTTTCAGAAATGGTGCAGTGACTTTGGTTAAATGACCAGAACAGTCACTGTCTGCAACAGAACTTGTAATGGAGAACTTCCCTCTGGTTTTGCTGATGAATAGGTTGAAAAGAGACCAAACAAATACTCTGGTATTTGCTGCTGGTCACTGTAAGCTCTGTGGTGTTATTCATGTACATGCTGTGAGTTCAACAAGGCCAAGGTCCTGCACCTGGGTCAGGGCAATCCCAAGCAGAGATGCAGGCTGACTGGAACTGGACTGAGAGCAGCCCTGAGGAGAAGGACCTGGGGGTGTTGGTCAATGGGGAGCTCACCATTAACCTGTCACTCTGTGCTCCCACACCGGTCCAGAAACCAGCCGTGTGCTGGGCTGCATCAAAAGGAGGTGACCAGCAGGTCGAGGGAGGGGCTTCCCCCTCTATTCCACTTACTTTGTGAGTATATCCATATGAGCAGTACTCCAAATATATTTCCCAAAAGTAAAATTTTCAGGCAACTTTGTACAAAAGCTTTTATGTCTAATCCTTCTGATACATACTTGGCTTTTGCAGAAATGCTTCTTCACTGGAGTTACTGGAGTTACTCTTGGTACATCGGACATGTTAGGATACCCTGGTTTAAGTGACCCTCTAGTACTGATTCTGTGGAGCTAACCAGGTGATCCCACAGGTGTAACAAGGGTATGAGTAACAGCTTAAATTGTGTGCATCATGATACTCCTGAATGGAACCCAAGGAGAAAGGTTCATTTTAGAAGTGCAGAACTATTTGTATTTGGAGGTAGAAAAGATAAGCGTGGGGATGTGTGACGTTGCAAAAACAGCATGTAAGTCAGAATCGCTCAAAGCAGGCCTTTGTGTGCAAGGAATTTGGTCTTGCCTCTCTCCAAAAACAAAACTATGTTATTTCAGGTTTATTTTGTGGTGCTTTTTTGGAGTTGAGTCTTTTTTCAGGGTTGTCCCCCTTTTTGTTTTTAAGCATTTTAAAGCTTGTCTGTCCTTTGTGCCAATGCACTAAATAAACTAAGACACGGAGTGGCCTGGGTTACCTGTTCTGGCTCCCAATGCAATTACTCTGTGCCTGAGTGAGCCCATTTCTTACTGACTTAAGGAATTCAGCTGTCAAAAGCTAAGAAATGCATATACTTTCCTAAAGATGAGCTGCATCTCAAATAGCAAGGAAGTCACATCACTCTGTTGAACAAGATCTTAATTTCTCCAAAGTGGTTTCCTTAATGTTGGGTGTCACTTGGGAGGCAGAAGTTTCATCTTGCAGGGAGGTGTCTGCAGTGTATTACATCAAACAGGAATTTAGGTGGTGATAAAATGAAACCTTACAAATAAGTCCTGTGTTTCCTTTGGAATGCTACTGGTAATAAATCAGTAATGAGTATACACTGACTGTTTTTAGAGGACTGACTGTCTACTGGTTAGGATGTAGGGCTAGAAGCTGAGGAAAACAGGGATGATGCTTTGGGCTCAGTGATTCTCACAAAGCTGCTGTTGTGGTTTTTAGGATTTAAATCTCTTTGCTTGACACCTTGTTCCTGAACTTTTTTTGGAGCCTGGGGGAGTCTGGAGTTGTGGGATCTAATTCTGATACCAGCAGCCTGGGCAATAGGTGCCCATGGGAAGTGGGGTGTCTTAAATTTTCTCCTTTTCTGTGCATCAGGCACAGGTTGACATGGAAGGATTGATGTTAGGTTGGGATTGACGGCTCTGCAGCCGTTTCTGGAGTTCAGCATCTGTATTGTTCATTCCCCAAATGGAGGCAAATATATACATATGAAAGTGTTTGTTTTAAAAAGAGCAGGAGCTTCAGCTGGTCCCATACTCTCACCCCTTCATATAGACCCCCAAAAGCCTCCCACCATGAGCATTTCCCACTTTCCAGGAAGGTCTGGGTGCCTGGCTATCAGCTGTTCCAGGAAGGGCACTCTCCAGCCCTCCTGGCCTATATCCAGCTGGGTGTGACATGGGTCAGAGCCACAGGGAAGGAGAGGGAGAAGGGGAAAATAAGGAGGAAGAGTGAATGTGATTCTCTAGATCAGTGGGTGGGATATGGGCAACTGATATACTGAAATTACTGAGGAAGGCATTGGGTTTGGGTCTTGCGCGCTCATCTTACTTCCCCGTTCCGGTAGACTGGTATAACAATATAAAACCCAAACCCTTTGGCTTTGATTTAACTGTTTGAGGTTTCCCTGATTACACCTGTGGGATGAAGCTTTATATGGGAAATCAGCAGAGTGATGCCTGGGGGAAGGGTACCCCAGCCCCACCACTCTGGAACTAGCCCCCCATATGTGCAAAGGTGTCGGGCACC